>JAKUBO010000089.1:0-15754 GCA_030566905.1 Chernovozyma aurita
GTTATATTTTTAATTCACTATTTACATTTTTTAAAACTATTTGTACCATATACGCAATTTGCATCAAATGCTGCCTTAGCTACAACATTCTCACGTCAGCAATTGAAAGTATTTTAGAAGCATCGAAATATCCTAATGCTTATATTACGTATTTTAAATATTATTACGTTCAATAACATATTTCGAAGTGTACGTATCAACTGCAACCACATAGTAAAATATCTAGTCCTGTATATAATGTATATTGAATAATACTTTATCTGCCTGGGATTAAATACGTTAAAAGGGCATTATACTTGCAACCATTTGTGTGAATGGTAATAAAGTAGAGAAGTCATTTGACTTTATAATAATATTCAATATTTTCCTGTCTATTAATATTGTATCACATGAAACATAGTCAGGTTAGGTTTTACGGTGTCACTTTTCTTTCATTCAGAATCACATGACAACCCAGAAAGAAAATTACTTAGTATGGGAGTATGAATTACTATATTTACGTTAATAGAACAAGGTCTTTATTTTGGGTTTTAAACGAGACTAGTCCTTTCATAGACTATTTTCTCTTACTACTGTTAAAAGGAATATATGGCAGGAAAAGTCAATATATGACGTCTTGAATATTGCTGAAAACTCAGTATTTCTTGACTAAATCACGTCAGAACACTCCAAACTAAACCTCATATTCTTATGGCTCTATTTTTGTTATGATATTCTGTTATGATATCTTTTTCGATCTCTCTTTCATAAATGGCTCTGTTTCCACTTTAATCTTTCTAGATATCTTCCCTTAGCATTTTGATAAGCAGCCATGCGAATTACTAATTTTAATGTGCAGTACGCTTCCATTTTCCATCAATTTCAAAGTATGTAGCTGAGAATTATATACACTACTTCTATATCTCAGTACTTATTTTCCTTTCAGTTTGAATGGTTCCTAAACTTTCCACCAATCTAGGCACCTTTGAGAACCCAGCAGTTCTTCCATAAGTAAAATTTTTATTGAATACTATGTATATGTTTAACTATGTCAAGATTGTAAAAAAAAAACATGACTTTATTATTGTTACTCTTGATCAAAATATACTGATCAATATATATATTTGCAGGATTTTTGCAAAGCATACCAAATTTTACTTTAAAAAAAAAAAGATTTATACATATTTATAAATTTTAAAATGTATTTGGCTAATACATTATCATAAAATAGAATAATCTGCCGAAATCTATTTAGGAAGCAGTAATGTCATCATAGGCAACCAGACTATTATGTTTTATCTCATAGTAGGTGTCTGGATTTTAAATTCAAAAACAATGTCACGTGACTCTATTTAGATCAAAGAGATGTTGCAATATTTTGCGAAGATAGAAGAACTAGATCAGAATCCTTCTAGTGGAGATTTTTCAAAATAGTTATTAGATATATTAGAAATTTTAAGGTGGTATTTAATTAGTCATATGCAAACAAACACAATAACACAGTTTTCGATAAGTTAGAAAAGTATAAATCGAGTAATCAAGGATTAAACAGACAAGCATGGGATTATGAATTATGATATTTTGCTTATAGTATAGAGCCTCTAATTTGGGATTTGATAATTTAATCCTTACAGAAACTATCTTCTAAAACCAGGGTTAAGGGAGTTATGCAAAACAAAATATTATGTTTCAGCCTATTTAAGAATACTTTTGAAAAATGGGAGGAGCTTGTTTGATGGAAAAACAATAACAAAGAAAGTTACTATTCTTTTGCATTTTACTCGTCAGTGTTATTGCTCTTTGGAACTTTTACCATGTATTTAACTTATTTCGTATTGGAAAGCTTTTTAGATCATTGTTTAGGAATACGAACGGTACACTACTTTTCAGGGTGCTAGATTACGTGGAGTTTTATTTTCTCTGTACGATTAGTTGCCTTCTCAGACAGTTTAGGGCATGAGTGTATGAGAGTATAAATTACTATATTTATTTTGAAAGTACAGGGCCTTTATTTTGGGTTTAATAGACTAATCCTTTTATAGACTATTTTCTCTAACCACAGCTAAAAGGAATATACAAACAAAAATATTATATTGTAACCTATTTAGATATACTGATGGAAATGGAGATGGAGCCGTCGCCACAATGACAGAGAACGTTATTGTTCTTTCGGGGTTTACTCGTCAGTGTTATTGCTTCGTTGGTGGTTTTAGCATGTACTAACTTATGGAAAAGATTTGAATTGAAAACTTATCACGTGGAGGCGGTTCAGAATATGAACAGTACACTACTTCTCTGAATAATTTGCAACATTATTCAGAATGTTTATTTTCTCTGTGTAGTTAGTTGCCTTGAGTTGTATTTTCTCAAAACAATTAATGCCCCGTGTACTGGTGTACGGTTTGCCCAATATCAATAGTAGGAAATAAAATGGGTAAGGTAGTGTCAGACAATCTTTATTTTGCTTTTATCTCGGAATAAAGATGGCTAGAAAATAAACGATTACTTAAAGCAGTTCTTGTGGGTAATAGTTGTCGATATCTTCTTGGACGCTTCCTTCGTTTAAAGAATGAATCGATGGTAGACTGTTGCTGATGTATTTTTCTAGGTCTGGACGTTAGTTGAGTGGATTTAGCATGGAGATTAGTGCTGATAATCGTCTTATTATATTTGTTGTAAATATCTAAGAGATTGCGCAGACGTTTCTTACTGTATTGAACTCTGGTAACGATTTTCTTGGTACGTGGAATTCTGCGGTTGACGAAATCATTTCGTTCAAGATGCAGGAGAATAGACCGCCGTAATTGATGAGAAGTAAATCTAAATTGGGAACGGCCCTAACTGCCTAGAATTAGTTTTGCAGTGCACAAATCATTACTTCCTAATTGCTATGCATTGAATTCATTTTTGCTGAAAGTTCTAACATATAAGAAGACTTGACGTGCCTATCTAGAAACGCTTATGAATCTCTTATATTAAGTCGATAACTCAAGTACTGCAACTGCTACAATTTAGTACGCCTCTGTTTCAGCTTTGTCATAGATTCAAGGCATTTTTAGTTGGAGATATGTTAGGACGTGCATATCGTGTATATTAGAATTTGGATTGTCTATGATTTGGGTGGTTCATATGATTGTTTTGAGTTTGGTATTTAATATCCTTGCCTACAGTCAAATGAGATTTACATCTTCTAAATTTAATTATTTTTTCTACATTTGAATATCAATGCATACTACTTTGTATTGTCATGATTTAGCATGTCTCTGAAATCGAACCTTGATTTATAAAATATTTTCCATTATGCAAAGGTTTCCAATTATTTCTTATATTACATAGCCTTAATAGAGCTTAGCGGCCAATTTTGTTAAATCTCTGATTGCTTATAATCAAAGCCCCAAGCAAATCTTTTACCCTGTAACATTATTTATGCATAAAGAGCTTGTCTATGGAACCTCCTTGTTAATATTCTTTATTGTGGGGAAAGACAGAATAGAAATTAGCTGCATCTTAAAAGGTTGGGTTTCTTCAATAAGGTTCTGTGTATGTATCATTCGTGGGCAGGATCTTGCATATATTCTGTAGATGTTCAAGTTGTAATCAATTGCTGTTCTGATTCGTATAAGCCCATGATTGTATATTCTTCCAAAAATTCAAGTTTGTCAATTATTTGTCATAATTCCATAAACTTAATACTGTAGTTAAGTTTTTCTAAAATCCTCTTTAGTATAAAGTCGGTTTATTACTTATATTCGATACCAAGAGAGCATAGTCTGCAAATTGTAATCAATTTTGCTTACAGTGTTAGAGGATACTTACAACTATTCTGTGTCCAACTATTTCTCTTAGTGACCTCGTAATCCAAGTTAGGCAATATAAATATTAACATTTTTGTAATTTATTCATTTTTTATTTATCTTTTCTCAATCCTTCTGGAATTACTGATCATCTTAATATTTTTGATGCTGCAGGTATAGAAGTGGAAAAGATATTTTAACAAACAAAATTTTTAGCAAGCTGATTCGTAATAAGAGGAATAAAGACCCAGATTTTGTTTACCAAAGCAATTTTTTATCTCCAAATTAGCTGGAAAAGCTTGCAAAGAATAGAATTTGATTTTTTCTGTAGGTTGCATATTCTCTTCTTGTACAATCTATAGAACAACATTTAGATAAGTATAGAGAAATGTGTAAACGTAGAAATGATATTGAAATACTAAATAAGTCTTTTCCTGCTTGCAATGAATGTCTACAGACTCTCAACAAGATAAAAGTTAAAAAGTAAATTTGTAACAAGCCATTTCAGATCGTCTTATCTGAGAACTTATTGAAATTTGTGCGGGCAATGTCATGCATTAGCCAAAGTTAGTCGAAGCACGACTTGGCTTTATAGGACCTTATGTGCACTTCGTCATAAAAAAAATTAAAAACTATGTAACGAAAAAATAAAAATTATGTTACGAAAAATTAAAAAGTCTTCAGAAATCTGGCCTTTAAGTAAGTGCGTAAGAGAAATTTTATTTTGGTTAACAGTCTGCGAAAAGAAATTAAAAATCATACGTTTAATAATTATCCTAATGCGTAATAAATTGTATCCTTTTTGAATTTGATCAGAAGAACATGCATATCACATCCCACTTTAGTTTTTCAGTGGTGCAAAGGAAGTGTAATTCCTTTAAAAAATAAATGAAGTTGTCAGACTTGAAGTTACTATTCTTGGGAATTATTTCAAGGTCTATTTCATTTTCAGAAACATCATATATATTGCAATAATTTTCAATTGTTTTTGTTATTCAATAATTGTTGCGTAATATTTCGGTTTGATCATGCACTTTATTATCCATTAAAAAGCTGAGAGAAGTAACCATATTTTCAAATATTTGAAACTCTCAGTTGTGTTAATTATGTTTGATTACTCACATACATTCTCATTATTAACAATAGAATTGTATTATATAATTTTATCTTAAAATCATAATTTATATTGTGAAGTATCAATAATTATAATAAATAATGAATTAAATCGTCATAAATATTTCCCCTCTCCATAGGTGCGGGGATATTTAGGTTCATTTATTTATTTTGTATGTAGAGTGGCTTATCCAGAGTAATTGCTGGAAATCTGGAAAAGAAATTAAAAATCATACTTTCAATAATTATCCTAATGCGTAATAACTTGAAACCTTTTTGGATTTGATCTGAGGAACATGCAAATTACTGCCCACCGTAGTCTGCTAAAAGAAATTAAAAATCATACGTTCAATAATTATCCTAATGCATATTAACTTGGAAACTTTTACAGCCCACTTTATCTTTTCAATAGGTGGAAAGAAATGTGTGATTTTTGTAACATGAAAACTAAAAAGTTTTCATACTGTAAGAAATCTGGCCTTCAGATAATTAGTACTTAAGAGAAATTTTATTTTTGGCTAATATCATAAACTTTAGTGTTAGAAGGGTGTTCAAAATCTGTGACTCTTGCATAGATCTCAATTTTTTTGAGTTGTGCTTAAAACCTGACATATAGCACATGGAGATTCAAATTAAATATTCTAAATAACTTAATTTATATATTAAATTGTGCTCAAATCAAATCAAATTTTTCGTCTGTGTATAAGGAGGTCATATTTATTTTGCTTTTATTACAAATTAAGGTATCATAAACTGTTTTACTGCATGAGCCAATCACTTTATATAATTATAGTACATTCAGGGTTACCTTTTTCGTCTAGATTAAGTATTGCTCTATATGCCAGCTGAATTTCAATTTTTTAATTAAATGATAAGGCGGTTTCAGAATAGTAAATATACAGAATACTCTGGCAATTGAATTCAAAATTTATCTTACAAGTAGACTATTTGTAACCTCGTAGATTCTAGCAATCTTTAATCTGCAGAAGGAATGTTTGTTCTTTAAAACAACTTCAAGAATTAAATGAAGATTCATTTTATCATATACAATATTATCTGTTTATTTGTTTATTATGTAGCTGAATTCAATAATCGCATAGGAAAAATCTGAAATTGAGATTGTTATTCAGTTTTCAACATTACAACTTTGAAATAAACATTCGATTCAATTCAGCACATTTTCATTTTCAAACCATCTCTCAAATTCCTGATATTACAAAGTATCAACGAAGCTTAATTAATATTCCCCAAACATAAAAATGTTTTCCATAGAATGATTAAGAAATTATGTGCAAAGAATTAAAGTTGCATGTGTGAAAATTATTGATGCCTTAAATTTGCAGCACAGATCATTGAGTAGATGGAGGCATTTGTTTGAGTAATATTTTATAAGATTGGAATTGAGATTTAAAAGTACTTTCTGCATCAACTTTATTTTAGGTTCCACCGAATTTACTCTTTAAAAATTGACTTTGGTGGCAACAATAGAAATAGAACTACAGCAAACAAACTCAGCAATTGATTGAGAACAAGTTATGAAATCAGACAGTCCATGGATATGTTAGCACAAGTGCGGTTTAGTTTGTGTCGTGCACGCCTAGTAAATATTTCAGCTACCTTTAACAATAGAGATGTATGCAGAATAGACATTACAATCCACTTCTTAATGAATTTAAGCAGCTATGGCAGATCGATGCATTATTATTCTTGGATTACCTTTAATTCACAGACATATGTCGTGATAAAATCTTTTTGCTGAATAATATTCTGGTTCAAAATCTTGGATTATTTGACTTCAATTACCACAACACTAGAGCCATAGTTTTGTCTATTCTTAGTAGCTAAACATGTATGTTGAGTAAATAGACTCGTGAAAATTAAAAATTAGCCTAATAAAAGTACCTAGGTTATGTTATATTGAGAAAGAAAATCTGAAGTCTTGTAAAAAGATATTACAGCATGTGATATGGTTTAATGAGATCATATATTAGCAACATATTACAATCCTTTTCACAGAATTGGATTTCCTACCTTATGCTTTCTTAGATTATGTCATGATATGCAAATGTTTAAGAACAATTTCAGGGGCAGATCATTGCTTATCACAAGAGGAAAAATAAGTTTTCAATGCGAGAAAGATTTCAAATTTAGGAAATAGAGAGGTATAGGAGTTATAATTACTCGGACTCTGAGACAAAAATAAGCCTGTATTCTATGAAAGTATCTAGTACATATTTGATTTTTTATTCAGAATGTTGTTTCTTAACAGGTTTTCATTGCTTGCTTAATTCTTTCAACTTTTCAATTTGTTCTTTCATAGATCCCCGCTTTTTGGAATATGTTTCCATAATAACAATGTAACCCTTCATTTCAGCTTCTAAGTAATTCATTGCTTTAGATTGAGGAACTGCCTTTGATTTAATGTCCAGTAAAATATTCAAAACCACTAATAAAATCTTAGGAATCCAAGGTAAATTGATAAAATGCTTCTTATCAGAATTCATGAAATATTCAATATACATAATAAGATTCGAGCTACCTTTTATTATTAAGCTGATCCAATTATTGAATTTTTGGTATTTGGTTAATAGTATTATTTTCAGGAGATTATCAATTCGTTGTATTAAATATGTCTTTTTTTTGGGAATGAAAATAATGATATTTGCAGCAAGCACTTAAAATCCTTGAAATCAATAAAATCTTTTTTATTTATATTGAGCTCGTTGAATATAAATTGGGAAAATATCATTTCACTTGGATTTTTTTCACGAAGAATTTCATCACCAGTAACATTAACCGAATTTTCTGTTTTGTTTTCATGATTAATATTACTTTTAGAGATATTCTTCTCGTTTATTGCTGAGGATGTTGAACAGGAGATACAATTATTAACAGGACATCTTCCTCCTTCACAATTAAGATCAAGCTTGTGGTCATGGCTAAATGTTTTAGATGTGATTGGGTCATACCTAAAGCTTCTCTCATATATTTTGACCAGCTCAAGTATTAATCTTAGTTGCATATTACTAGGTGACTCTTTTTTTTGTATCTTCTTTTTTAATGAGAAAGGGTTTGGAATGAATTATAGAAATGTAACAATCAAAGATGTAACAGATCCACCATAGATCTTTTGAATAAGTTAAAGTGGAATCATAAGAGTTAAAATTATTGCCATTGTTGTAATCTGCTGAAATTGACCTGTATGTTGTTTTCCAATTTTGCTTGTGTTGAACGTTATTTTTATGGGCTATGTTAGTACTATATATTTTGCCCACGTTCAATCCTAATTCCATTCCATAATGAATACATTTTGATATATCGTTTGCAGCTTTCCTATAATTATCAAAGCAAGAATTTAGAAGCAATAGTAAACGGCAGATAAACTTGGTGAAGATATTATTATCTCCTAGTTGTGGCATTGCGAGTAATAGCAGCTTTATTTTTAATGCTAAATTATTACAGAGCCTCCTTAACTCATTGCTATAGTCTGATAATTTAAAGATGTTGTTTTCAATCGATAATTTTTCAGATAGTTTATCACCTATGGATAACAATACTATACTGTAAGTGATCAAATTTGGTACTATTTTAGCATTGTAATTTTCCCAGAATTCGATCTCATTGATAATTGGAAATAGGCTGTTGAATTTGAAGAAATATATTTTAATTAACTCTTTAGTGATGTATTCATTTAATTCTAATTTAAATACATCAGTTGAAATTAAAAAATGAAACAGATCTTTGGAGTGAATGTCATAACTTTTTATATTAGCACTAAATAGATCTTCCCTTAAGTTGAAATCATAGCTCCATTTGAGGTATATTGGAATGATTTCAGAAACTTGAATATGATAAGGAATGTAGGATATTATGGAAGGAATTATGGAGGGTAGCTTCTTCTGAGACATTACTTGCTTATTTGATATCGCTTTCAGAGATGATTCTGTTACACTTGCATTTGGCAATCTCACAGTTGGCTTCACTTTAGCCACTGCCATAATAGGTTTTGTTATCTTCCACATCTTTTTTGGTTTTTCTTCTGGCGATATTAGGATTTTCTTTGATTTTTCTTTGAAAATTTCTTCTATTGGAAAAAGCATCACTACTTTTTGCTTTAATTGTTCATATTTCTGGGATAGATTTTTACATTCATCTGGCAGCGATATCCCTAGATTGCTTCTTGAGGTGGGAAGTTTTGATAATGGAGATTTGATTCTAGATTCCGTGGCTGTGCATATTGAGGAGATTTGAGATGAATTGACAGGTGAAGTTGTCATCTTTGGGGGAATTTGAAAGGTATTTGTTTGAATGTAATTTCTGTCCTCGCAAGTTAGAAGTTCTCCTGAGGTATGAGATGTGTTGAAAGAAGAAGTTTGCAGCTTAGCTTCATTATTTCCTCGATCTGATTCTTGATCTGATATTTGGAGAGAATATTGTTCTAAGGTCTTTTCAGATACTCCACTTGAGTGTTTATTGATTTTCACTTCGGAAAGCATCATTCTCTTTGCTTCAATCTTAGACTTCTTCATAATTCTCTTGTGCAATACTTGAGAGGAATTGTAAGATATTAGTTTTGGCGTTTCATCTATTATTTCAAACCTGTTTTTATTATTTTTTTTCATGGACAGAGATTTTATTAATCCATTTTCCATGATACCTATTTGATAATTCTGCTTCATAACTTTATTGCTTTTTTTCTGTCTTTTATGAAATTGATCTTCCTGATTCATTTTCAAGTCACACCTCAATTTAGTCTTTTGACAGTTATCACAGTCAGCAGAATTATAATCATCTGACGATATTGAAAATTGTATTCTTTTTGAACGGCAAAAGCTGCATGATTTACATTCCTTACGGGAATTAATGGTGGAGTCAAAAACTTGAAAGTTGAACATATAATGCATGTGCTAAATAATCTTAATCTCGTTTCTCTCAATTAGTGAAAATATTCAACAGTAGTTTGAATACAGAAATGTGATTTGAATTACTTTCTTTTTTCCCTTTAAACTTGAAGGGATTGAGAGCTTTCCCCTATGGTTGACGTTCAAAACATGCAATTACTACTTTTTAAAATATTTTCTAACCAATCGAAAGATTCTTAATTAAGTCTTCTAGATCTTGATTCTGGTTTCAATGAGGTAAATAATTTAAGCACTCTGTGGCCTTACATTACACCGGATTGATTATATGAGCAAATATCCGTCTTCCAAAATTTTGAATAAGATTTGGTGGTCCTTGGATATTCTTTTGATAGTGCAAAGTATGAAGGGGTAATATTTTTTAATGAAATATTTTATAGAAATTGTTCAAAAGTGGAATTATTCTTGAAGAGGGGAGAATTTTAATTTTTGATTATTGTTTGTACTGGTATCTTGGTTTCATCACTTGATATACCAATTTCAAAACAAACTATAATTCACATCTGGTGCAGCAGTTAATTTAGACTTTGGAAGTCTTGCTCCCTAATTCTAATTCAAATTTGCTAAAGAATTCCGAAGAATAATAACACAAAAAACATTTTGATAAATCACAAGAGGGGGCGAAAAAGGAGAACTTTGAAAGGATACAGAAAATAAATTACGCATAGATTAAGATGCATTTAGTACACTCCACCTTCCCCCTTTAACAGAATTTACACATGAGTCATATTTCTATGTAGAATGGGTTATAGGAATTGAATTTAATTTGTGGCATAATAATCTTAAACATGGATACCATTTGGAACTATCCGAAAGTCATTAGGAATCTGGAATTTGAAAAGTAGTTTGAAAGAAATCAGATCAATGTCCTTAGATTTTATTTTATAATTTCCTCTTCCGTCTTTGCGATTACCTTTCATAATGCTGACATAAGAAAGTTGTGCATATAATTTATAGCTAATATGCATGAATAACATAGAGCTGGCTTATTTTCCTAATTTGGACAATTTGAAACTAAAGGGGCAACAAAATATAAAAATACAATTAATTCCTAATTTCAAGCAATAGTGCACCATGATTTTCTATTGGGAACAGGCGATACGTGCATGAATAACAATAGATTCACCACTTCTAACTCATTTAGAAACTAAATAATTTTTTTACCACAAATTCGAGTTAAATACGTACTTTGAATATAGTTGTTGTCATACCAAGGATAGTAACCAAGACAATTATATTCAAATCTCAAAAATATACATAAGAATTTTCGAGATTACAAATTTAACAAATTAAAAAAAGATTATTGAATAACAGAAACAATTGAAGAATATTACAATGAATATTATGTTTCTGATAATGAAATAGACCTTGAAAAATTTCAAAGCATTGTAGCATCAAGTGTGACAACTTCATTTATTTTTTAAAGGAATTACACTTCCTTTCTTCCACTGAAAAACTAATGTGGGCTGTAAAAAGTTTCAAGTTATTATGCATCAGGATAATTATTGAACGTATGATTTTTAATTTCTTTTTTCAGATTAAAGTGGGCTATAATTTGCATGCTCTTCTGTTCAAATCCAAAAGGGTTACAAGTTATTACGCATTTGGATAATTATTGAGCGCATGATCTTTAATTTCTTTTCCAGATTGAGCCACTTTACTCAAGTCAGAGTGCCATATATCTACATCTTACATATACGAGTATCAAATATAATTAACACAACTGAGAGTTTCTAATATTTGAAAATATTGCTAGTCATCTAAACTTCTTAATGGATAATAAAGTGCACAATCGAACTGAAATAATTCATATTACTTGAGACATACCACAATGCGATTATTCTTTGGAATTGTGTAAGAATTGATATTGCTCATATAAAATAATTTCAAATGCAACATTATAGTGTTATAGGTTAGAAATTTTAAATAAAATGCACGTAATGCATGTATTCTGCAGTTGACTTTTGTTAAAAACTCCTTCACAGAAAGATAACCAAAATAGCTTGCTGTCATTCCATGAGATCCTTTGCAAATATAAAAGAGCTATTTCTTCTTCTAAAAGCGGATTATTTCTTTGACTTGTAAGCAATGTTGCTCAAGATGAGAATCTTCTACTTACTTATTTTCTTTGCAGCAGCTTTTTTTGAGGTGTTTTCAAAGGAAATTAAAGGAGGATCAAATAAAATTGGCACCCCTACGACAGATATTACAGCTGGTTCTGAACAAATAGAAATAATTCGTCGAGATTCAGTATCTACACCAACTGGTTGCTTACCACAAAGCTCAGCCTCTGCGGGATTTAATGCAATATTCTATGAGTATGATTATTGTTGTACGTTGAATGATACTATTACGTATCTAGAGTATCTGGAATATGGGTACAAAAAGGATAGCATATTAGGCTATGCATATGGTGTAACCAATATTAATTTTAAAACAATCACCACAAACGAAGCGACGTATATTTCAGGTGTAGTTTACGGACAAATGATAAACGTTGCTTATTTCTTGGTTGAGCTCAAAGGTTATTTTCTAGCTCCAGAAACAGGTGAATATATCGCGCAATTAACAGTAGACAATAGTGCGCTTATACGTATTGGAGCCTATCAAGCTTTTGATTGTTGCAATACAAATGTTTCTGCTAATAATGGAGAATATGATATATTTGCATATTTTACCCCTGGCTTACTTGGTTCTGCTATACTGACATTGCACCTTCTGAAAGGGTACTACTATCCTATTCTGATAGTATATACTCAACTGTGGCAGACATACATACTTAATCTCACAGTAACTACTCCAACTGGAAATGTTATATCAAATTTTACAAACGTTTACAACTTTGAGGATACAGAAGTCTATTGCCCAGCAGTAGTGACAATCACTACACAATGGACCGGAACAATTACTTCAACTACAACCATCACTCCAACTAACTCTGTTGGAACTACCACTGTTGAAGTATTGACTCCAATTTACATCATCACTATTACAACTCCATGGACTGGAACTGATACTTCAACCACAACCATCATTCCGACAGATTCAGCTGGAACTACTACTGTTGAAATCTTGACTCCAAGTCACATTACCACCATTACGACTCCATGGACCGGATCTGTTACTTCAACAACTACTATTACTCCAATTGTTTCAGATGGTACTACTACTGTCGAAATTTTGACTCCAAGTCACATCACCACTATTACAACTCCATGGACTGGAACTGTTACTTCAACCACAACCATTACTCCAACTGAATCAGGTGGTACTACTACTGTTGAAGTGTTGACTCCAACTGGTGGAATCACTACTATTACTACTCCATGGACCGGAACTGTTACTTCAACTACTACTATTACTCCAACTACATCTGGTGGTACTACTACTGTTGAGGTATTAACTCCAACTGGTGGAATCACAACTATTACTACTCCATGGACTGGAACTGTTACTTCAACTACTACTATCACTCCAACTACATCTGGTGGTACTACTACTGTTGAGATATTGACTCCAACTGGTGGAATCACAACTATTACTACTCCGTGGACAGGAACTGTTACTTCAACTACTACTATTACACCAACTGTTTCGGGTGGTACTACTACTGTTGAGGTATTGACTCCAACTACTCCAGGTGTGACAACTATTACTACTCCGTGGACCGGAACTGTTACTTCAACCACAACCATTACTCCAACTACTTCAGGTGGTACTACTACTGTTGAAGTATTAACTCCAACTACTCCAGGTGTGACAACTATTACTACTCCGTGGACAGGAACTGTCACTTCAACCACCACTATTACACCAACTGTTTCGGGTGGTACTACTACTGTTGAGGTATTGACTCCAACTACTCCAGATATTACTACCATTACTACTCCATGGACCGGAACTGTTACTTCAACTACTACTATTACTCCAACTACCTCTGGTGGAACTACTACTGTTGAAGTATTGACTCCAACTGGTGGAATCACTACTATTACTACTCCATGGACCGGAACTGTTACTTCAACTACTACAATTACTCCATCAATATCAGGTGGCACTACTATTGTTGAAGTATTAACTCCAACTGGTGGAATCACTACTATTACTACTCCGTGGACCGGAACTGTTACTTCAACTACTACTATTACTCCATCAACATCAGGTGGAATAACTACTGTTGAAGTATTGACTCCAACTACTCCAGGAGTGACAACTATTACCACTCCATGGACCGGAACTGTTACCTCAACTACTACTATCTCTCCAACTGTATCGGGTGGTACTACTACTGTTGAAATATTGACTCCAACTGGTGGAATCACTACTATTACGACTCCATGGACCGGAACTCAAACTTCAACCACCACCGTCACTCCAACTGATTCAACTGGTACTACTACTGTTGAAGTGTTAACTCCAACTGGTGGAATCATTACTATCACCACTCCATGGACCGGAACTGTTACTTCAACTACCACTATTACTCCAACTGTATCAGGTGGCACGACTACTATTGAAGTATTAACTCCAACCACTCCAGGCATTACTACTATCACCACTCCATGGACAGGAACTGTTACTTCAACCACCACTATTACTCCAACTATTTCTGGCAGTACTACTACTATTGAAATATTGACTCCAACTGGTGGAATCACTACTATGACTACTCCATGGACTGGAACTGTAACTTCTACCACCACCATTACTCCAACTACTTCTGGTGGTACTACTACTGTTGAAATATTGACTCCAACTACTCCAGGTATTACTACTATTACTACTCCGTGGACCGGAACTGTAACTTCAACCACCACCATTACTCCAACTGATTCAACTGGAACTACTACTGTTGAAGTGTTAACTCCAACTGGTGGAATCACTACTATGACTACTCCATGGACTGGAACTGTAACTTCTACCACCACCATTACTCCAACTGTATCAGGTGGTACTACTACTGTTGAAGTATTGACTCCAACTGGTGGAATCACTACTATTACTACTCCATGGACTGGAACTGTTACTTCAACTACTACCATTACACCAACTGTGTCAGGTCGTACTACTACTGTTGAGATATTGACTCCAACTACTCCAGGTATTACTACTATTACGACTCCATGGACTGGAACTGTTACTTCAACTACTACCATTACTCCAACCACTTCTGGAGGAACTACTACTGTTGAAGTATTAACTCCAACATGTGGAATCACAACTATTACTACTCAATGGACTGGAACTGTTACTTCAACTACTACCATTACTCCAACTACCTCTGGTGGTACTACTACAGTTGAAGTATTGACGCCAACTACTCCTGGTCTTACTACTATTACCACTCCTTGGACCGGAACCGTTACTTCAACTATTACTATTACTCCATCAACATCAGGTGGTACTACTACTGTTGAAGTATTGACTCCAACTGGTGGAATCACAACTATTACTACTCCATGGACTGGAACTGTTACTTCAACTACTACCATTTCTCCAACTGTGTCAGGTGGTACTACTACTGTTGAAGTATTGACTCCAACCCCTCCTGGTCTTACTACTATTACTACCCCATGGACAGGAACCGTCACTTCAACCACTACCATTACTCCATCAACATCAGGTGGTACTACTACTGTTGAAGTATTGACTCCAACTACTCCAGGTGTAACAACAATTACTACTCCTTGGACCGGAACTGTCACTTCAACTATTACTATCACCCCAACTGAATCAGGTGGTACTACCACTGTTGAAATATTGACTCCAACCACTCCAGGTATTACTACAATTACTACTCCATGGACTGGAACTGTCACTTCAACCACCACCATTACCCCAACTGTATCAGGTGGCACTACTACTGTTGAAATATTGACTCCAACCACTCCAGGTATTACTACAATTACTACCCCATGGACTGGAACTCAAACTTCAACTACCACCGTC
>JAKUBO010000090.1:0-15739 GCA_030566905.1 Chernovozyma aurita
AGATATACTGATGGATACGGAGATGTTGCCATCGACATAATAACAGAGAAGGTTATTCTTCTTTTGCGGTTTACTTTTCAGTGTTATCCATCTTTGATGGTTTTAGATTGTATTAACTTTGGAAAAGTTTCCGTTTTGAAAACTTATCACGTGGAAACAGTTCAGAATATGAACAGTACACTACCTTTTCTGAATAATTTGCAACATTATTCTGAATGATTATTCTCTCAAAACAATTAGGTGCCTGCCGTTAGGTGCCCCGGTGTTTGTGGGTACTAGTGTACAGGTGGCCCAGAATGAATACTGAACCAGTGGGAAATATAATGGGTAAGGTTGCGTCAGACTACCTTTATATTGCGTTTATCTCGGAATAAAGATGGCTAGAAAATTAACGATTACCCAAAGTGGTTCTTGTGGGTAATGGTTGTCGATATCTTCGTGGACGCTTCCTTCGTCTAAAGAATGAATCGATGGTAGACTGTTGCTGAT
Organism: Chernovozyma aurita; assembly: GCA_030566905.1. Lineage (NCBI taxonomy): Eukaryota > Fungi > Ascomycota > Pichiomycetes > Serinales > Debaryomycetaceae > Chernovozyma > Chernovozyma aurita. The sequence goes on from JAKUBO010000090.1 coordinate 490, forward strand.
GTCTTTTTCTAGATCTGTTCAAGTGTTGAGTGGTTCTAGCATGGAGATTAGTGCTGATAATCATCTTATTATATTTGTTGTAAATATCTAAGAGATTGCGCAGACGTTTCTTACTGTATTGAACTCTGGTAAGGATTTTCTTGGTATGCGGAATTCTGCGGTTGACAAAATTTCGTTCAAGATGCAGGATAATAGACTACCGTAATTGATGAGAATTAAATCTAAACTGGGAACGTCCCTAACTGCCTAGTATTAGTTTTGCAGTGCCCAAATCATCAGTTCCTAATTGTTATGAATTGCAATGATTTTTGCTGAAAGTTCTAGCACCTAAGAAGACTTGACTTTCCTATCTAGAAACACTTATGAATCTCTCATATTAAGTCGATAACTCAAGTACTGCAACTGCTACAATTTAGTAAGCTTCTTTTTCAGCTTTGTCATAGATTCAAAGCTTTTTTTAGTTGGAGATATGTTAGAACGTGCATATTGTGTACATTGAAATTTGGATTGTATATGATTTGAGTGGCTCATATAATTGTCTTGATTTTGGTATTCAATATCCTTGCCTACAGTCAAATGAGATTTACATCTTCTAAACTTAGTTATTTTTTCTAGATTTGAATATCAATGCATACTACTTTGTATAGTAATGATATAGCATGTCTCTGAAATCAAACCTTGATTATAAAATATTTTCCATTATGCAAAGGTTTCCAATTATTTTTTATATTACATAGCCTTAATAGAGCTTAGCGGCCAATTTTGTAAAATCTCTGATTGCTTATAATCAAAGCCCCAAGCAATTCTTTTCCCCTGTAACATTGTTTATGCATAAAGAGCTTATCTAAGGAACCTCCTTGTTAATATTCTTTATTGTGGGGGAAGACAGAATAGAAATTAGCTGGATCTTAAAAGGTTGGGTTTCTTCAATAGGATTCTGTGTATGTATCATTCGTGGCCAGCATCTTGCATATATTCTGTAGATGTTCAACTTGTAATCAATTACTGTTCTGATTCGTATAAGCCCATGATCGCGTATTCTTCCAAAAATTCAAGTTTGTAAATTCTTTGTCATAATTCCATAAACTTAATACTGTAGTTAATTTTTTCTAAAATCCTCTTTAGTATGAAGTTTGTTTATTATTTATATTCGGTACCTAGAGAGCATAGCCGGCAAATTGTAATCAATTTTGCTTATGATGCGAGAGAGAATACTTAAAACTATTCTGTGTCCAACTATGTCTCTTACTAACCTCGTAATGCAAGTTAGGCAATATAAATATTTACATTTTTGTAATTTATTAATTTTTTATTCATCTTTTCTGAATCTTTCTGGAATTATTAACCATTTTAATATATTTAATGCTGCAGGTATAGAAGTGGAAAAGATACTTTAACAAACAAAATTTTTTGGCAAGCTGATTAGCTGAAGAAGCTTGCTAAGGATAAAATCTAATTTTTTTTGTAAGTTGTTCTCTTCTTGTACAATCTATAGAACAACGTTTAGATAAGTATAGGGAAATGTTCAAACGTAGAAATGATATCAAATTACCAAATAAGTCTGTTCCTGCTTGCAATGAATGTTTACAGACTCTCAACAATATAGAAGTTACAAAGTAAATTTGTAACTAGCGATTTCAGTTCGTCTTATCTGAGAACTTATTGAAATTCGCGCGGGCAATGTGATGCATTAGCCAAAGTTGGTCTAAGCACGACATGGCTTCATAGGACTTTATGTGCACTTCGTCATAAAAAATTATAAAGTTTTCAGAAATCTGGCCTGTAGGTAAGTGCTTAAGAGAAATTTTTTTTTGGTTAACAGTCTGCGAAAAGAAATTAAAAATCATACGTTCAATAATTATCCTAATGCGTAATAACTTGGAACCTTTTACAGCCCACTTTATCTTTTCAATAGATGGAAAGAAATGTGTGATTTTTTGAAACATGAAAACCAAAATGTTTTCACACTCTTAGAAATCTGGCCTTTAGGTAAGTGATTAAGAGAAATTTTATTTTGGTTAACAGTCTGCGAAAAGAAATTAAAAATCTCACGTTCAATAATTATCCTAATGCGTAATATCTTGTAACTTTTTTGGATTTGATCGAAAGAACATGCATATTACAGCCCACCTTAGTTTTCCAGTAGTAGAAAGGAAGTGTAATTTTTTTAAAATATAAATGAAGTTGTCAGACTTCAAGCTACAATGCTTGGGAATTATTTCAAGGTCTATTCAATTTTCTGAAACATCATACATATTGCAATATTCTTCAATTGTTTTTGTTATTCAATAATTGTTGCGTAATATTTCGGTTTGATCGTGCACTTTATTATCCATTAAAAAGCTGAGAGAAGTAGCGATATTTTCAAATATTTGAAACTTTCAGTTGTGTTAATTATATTTGATACTCGTATATGTAAGATGTACATATTTGACACTCTGACATGAGTGAAGTGGCTTATCTAGAGTAATCCTTGGAAATCTGCATGAAATTAAAGATCATACGTTCAATAATTATCCTTATTCTTAATAACTTGGAACCTCTTTCAGACCACATTATCTTTTCAATAGGTAGAAAGAAATGTGTGATTTTTTGAACCATGGAAACTAAAAGGTTTTCATTCTGTAAGAAATCTAGCCTTCAAGTAATTAGTATTTAGTACTTTAGAGAAATTTTATTTTTGGCTGATATCGTAAACTTTAGTGTTAGAAGGGTGTTCAAAATCTGTGACTCTTGCTTAGATCTCAATTTTTTTGAGTTGTGCTTAAAAACTGACATATAGCACATGAAAAGTCATATTATATATGCTAGATGTCTGGATTAAATATGCTAAATATCTTAATTTATATATTAAATTGAGCTCAAATCAAATCATATCTTTTGTCAGTGTATAAGGAAATCATATTTATTTTGTTTTTATTACAAATTAAAGTATCTCAAACTTTTTTACTGTATGAGCCAATCATTTTATATTATTATAGTACATTCAAGATTACCGTTTTCATCTAGAATATGTATGACTCGGTATGCCTACTGGATTTCAATTTTTTAATTAAATGATAAGACAGTTTCATGATAGTAAATATACAGAATACTCTTGCAATTAAATTCAAAATCTATCTTACAAGTATACTATTTGCAACCCTGGTAGATACTACCAATCTTTAATCTGCATTTGTACTTTAAAACAACATAGAGAATTAAATGAAGATTCATTTCATTATACACAATATTATTTGTTTATTTGTTTATTATATTTGATTTTTTATTTGGTCTGGAATGTCGTTTTTAATAGCCTTTCATTGTTCGCTTAATTCTTTCAACTTTTCAATTTGTTCTTTCATAGATCCCCATTTTTTGGAATATGTTTCCATAACAACAATGTAACGCTTCATTTCAGCTTCAAAACAATTTATTGCTTTAAATCGAGGAACTTCCTTTGATTTAATGTCCAGCAAAATATCCAAAACCACTAATAAAGTCTTAGGAATCCAAGGTAAATTGATGAAGCGCTTCTTATCAGAATTCATGAAATATTCAAAATACATAATAAGATTCGAGCTACCTTTTATTATTAAGCTGATCCAATTGTTGGATTTTTGGTATTTGATTAATAGTATTATTTTTAGTAGATTATCAATAGGTTGTATTAAATAGGTCTTTTTTTTTGGGTACGAGAATAATGATATTTGCAGTAAGCACTTAAAATCCTTGAAATCAATAAAATTTTTTTCGTTTATATTGAGCTCGTTGATTATAAATTGGGAAAGTATCATTTTACTTTGATTTTTATCACGAAGAATTTCATCACCAGTAACATTGACCGAATTTTTTGTTTTGTTTTCATGATTAATATTACTTTTAGTGATATTCTTCTTGTTTATTGCTGTGGATGCTGAAAAGGTAATACAATTATTAGTAGGACATCTTCCACCGTCACAACAAAGATCAAGCATGTGGTCATGGCTAAATGTCTTTGATGTGATTGGTTCATACCTAAAGCTTCTCCCATATACTTTGACCAGCTCAAGTATTAATCTTAGTTGCATATTACTAGGTGACTCTATTATTGTATCTTCTTTTTTAATGAGAAAGGGTTTGGAATGAATTATAGAAATGTAACGATCAAAGATGTAACAGATCCACCATAGATCTTTTGAATAAGTTAAAGTGGAATCATAAGAGTTAAAAAGTATGATTGTTGTTGTCATTTGCTGATATTGGCCTGTCCCAGTTTTGCTTGAGTCGAAGGTTATTTTTATAGGCTATGTTAGTACTATGTCTGTATATTTGTCCCACATTCAATCCTAATTCCATTCCGTAATGGATACATCTTGATATATTGTTTGCGGCTTTCTTATTATTATCGAAGCAAGAATTTAGAAGCAATAATAAACGGCAGATAAACTTGGAGAAGATGTTATTATCTCCTAGTTGTGGCATTGCAAGTAATAACAGCTTTATTTTTAATGCTAACCTATTACAGAAGTTTCTTAACTCATTGCTATAGTCTGATAATTTAAAGATCTTGTTTTCAACCAATAGTTTTTCAGATAGTTTATCACCTATGGATAACAATACTATGCTGTAAGTGATCAAATTTGGTACTATTTTAGCATTGTAATTTACCCAGAATTCAACCTCATTGAAAATTGGAAATGGGTTGTTGAATTTGAAGAAATATATTTTGATTAACTCTTTTGTGATGTATTCATTTAATTCTAATTTAAATGCATCGATTGAAATTAAAAAATGAAACAGATCTTTGGAGTGGATGTGATAATTTTTTATATTGGCACTAAATAGATCTTCACTTAAGTTGAAATCATAGCTCCATTTGAGGTATATTGGAATGATTTCAGAAACTTGAAGATGATAAGGAACGTAGGATATTGTGGAAGGAATTATAAATGGTAGCCCCTTTAGTGACATTACTTGCTTATTTGATATTGATTTCAGAGATGATCCTGTTACACTTGCATTTGACAATCTCATAGTTGGTTTCACTTTAGCCACTGCCGTAATAGGCTTAGTTATCTTCCACATCTTTTTTAGTTTTTGTTCTGGCGATATTAGGATTGTTTTTGATTGTTCTTTGAAATTTTCTTCTATTGGAAAAGGCATCACTATTTTTTGCTTTAATTGTTCATATGTCTGGGATAGACAGTTACATTCAGCTGGCAGCGATATCCCTAGATTTCTTCTTGAGGCGGGAAGTTTTGATGATTGAGATTTGATTTTAGATGCCGTGGCTGTGCATATTGGGGAGATTTGAGATGAATTTACTGGTGAAGTAGTCATGATTGGGGAAATTTGAAAGGTATTTGTTTGAATGTAATTTCTGTCGTCGCAAGTTAGAAGTTCTCCTGAGGTATGAGATGTGTTGAAAGAAGAATTTTGCTGCTGATTTTCATTATGTCCTCTACTTGGTATTTGGAGAGAATATTGTCCTAAGATCTTTTCAGATACTCCACTTGAGGTTTTACTGATTTTCACTTTAGGAAGCATCATTTTCTTTGCTCCAATCTTAGACTTCTTCATAATTCTTTTATGCAAGACTTGAGAAGAATCATAAGATATTAGTTTTGGCGTTTCATCTATTATTTCAAACCTGTTTTTATTATTTTCTTTCATCGACTGAGATTTTGTTAATCCATCTTCCATGATACCTATTTGATAATTCTGCTTCATAACTTTATTACTATTTTTCTGTCTTTTATTAAATTGATATTCCTGATTCATTTTCAAGTCACACCTCAATTTAGTCTTCTGAAAGTTATCACAGTCAGCAGAATTATAATCATCTGACGACATTGAACACTGTAGCTTTTTTGAATGGAAAAAGCTGCTTGCTTTACATTTCTTACGGGCATTAATGCTGTAGTCAAAAACTTGAAAGTTGAAAATGTAATTCATGTGCTAAATAATCTTAATCTCGTTTCTGTCAATTAGTAGAAATATTCAACAATAATTTCAATAAAGAAATGTGATTTGAAGTACTTTCTTTTTTCCCTTTGAACTTCAAGGAATTGAGTGCTTTCACCTCTAGATGACGTTCAAAGACATGCAACTACTACTTTTTAAAATATTTTATAACCAATCGAAAGATTTTTAATTTAATCTTCTAGATCTTGATTCTGGTTCCAATGGGGCAACTAATTCAAGCAAACTGTGGCCTTAAATTACACGGAATTGATTATTATGAGCAAATATCCGTCTCTCAAAATTTTCTATAAGATTTGGTGGTCGTTGCATATTCTATTGATAGTACAAAGTATGAAGGAGTAATATTTTTTAATGAAATATTTTATAGAAATTGTTCAAAAGTGGTATTATTCTTGAATAGAGGAGAATTTTAATTTCTGATTATTGTTCAAACTAGTATCTTGGTTTCATCACTTGATATACCAATTTCAAAACAAATTATGATACACATGACGTGCAGCAACTACAGTACAACTTTGAAAATCTCGCTCCCTAATTCGAATTCAAGTTCGCTAAAGAATTTCGAAGAAAAATAGTACAAAAAACATTTTAATAAATCACAAGAGGGGGTGAAAAGGAGAGCTTTGAAAAGATACAAAAAATAAATTACGTCATATATTGAGATGCATTTAGTACACCCTACCTTCCCCCTTTAACAGAATTTACACATGAGCCATATTTCTATGTGGTGTGGGTTATAGGAATTGAATTCAGTTTGCGACATAATAATTTTAAACATGGATACCATTTGAAACTTTCGGAAAGTCATTAGGAATCTGCAATTCGAAAAGTAGTTTAAAAAAAATCAGATCAAAGTTCCTTGGATTTTATTTCATATTGTCTTCTTCCATCTTTGTGATTACTTTTTATATTGCTTATGTAAGAAAGTTGTGCATATAATTTATAGCTTATGTGTATAAATAACAGAAAGCTGACTCATATACCTATTTTGGACAATTTGAAACTAAAGGGGCAACAAAATATAAAAATATAATTAATTCCAATCTCAAGCAATACTGCACAGTGATTTTCGATTGGGCACAGGCGATACGTGCATGGACAACAATAGATTCGCCACTTTCAATTACACTTCCTTTCTTCCACTGAAAAACAAAAGTGGGCTGTAAAAAAGTTTCAAGTTATTATGCATTAGGATAATCATTGAACAAATGATTTTTGATTTCTTTTTGCAGACTAAAGTGGTCAGTAATTTGCATGTTCTTCTGATCAAATCCAAAAAGGTTACAAGTTATTACGCATTAAGATAATTATTGAACCTATGATTCTTAATTTCTTGTCGCAGATTTCCAATAATCACTCTATATTAGCCACCTAACTCAATTCAGAGTATCAAATATGTACTTCTTACATATACGAGTATCAAATATAATTAACACAACTCAGAGTTTCAAATATTTGAAAATATTGCTAGTCATCTAAACTTCTTAATGGATAATGAAGTGCTCGATCAAACCGAAATATTACGCAACAATTATTGAATAACAAAACAATTGAAGAATGCAATGTATGAGATGTTTCTGAAAATGAAATAGACCTTGAAAGAATTCCCAAGCACTGCAGCTTCAAGTGCAAATATCCGTCTTCCAAAATTTTGAATAAGATTTGGTGGTACTTGGATATTCTTTTGATAGAACAAAGTATGAAGGGGTAATACTTTTTAATAAATATTTTATAGAAATTGTTCAAAAGTGGTATTATTCTTGAATAGAGGAGCATTTCAATTTCTGATTATTGTTTAAACTGGTATCTTGGTTTCATCACTTGATATACCAATTTCAAAACAAGCTATGATACACATGAGGTACAGCAACTACTGTACAACTATGAAAGTCTCGCTCCCTAATTCGAATTCAAGTTTGCTAAAGAATTTCGAAGAATAATAGCACAGAGAACATTTGATAAATTACAAAAGGGGGCGAAAAAGGAGAGCTTTGAAAATATACAGAATACAAATTACGCGTAGATTGAGATGCATTTAGTACACCCACCTTCCCCCTTTAACAGAATTTACACATGAGCCATATTTCTATGTGGTGTGGGTTATAGGAATTGAATTCAGTTTGCGACATAATAATTTTAAACATGGATACCATTTGAAACATTCCGAAAGTCATTAGGAATCTGGAATTTGAAAAGTAGTTTGAAGAAAATCAGATTAAAGCTCCTTGGATTTTATTTCTTAAAGTCCTCTTCCATCTTTGTGATTACTTTTTATAATGCTGATGTAAGAAAGTTGTGCATACAATTTATAGTTTATGTGCATGAATAACAGAAAGCTGGCTTATTTTCCTATTTTGGACAATTTGAAACTAAAGGAGCAACAAAATATAAAAATATAATTATTTCCTAATCTCAAGCAATACCGCACAAAGATTTTCTATTGGGCTCAGGCGATATGTGCATGAATAACAATAGATTTACCACTTTCAAGCCATTTAGAAACTAAAAAATCTTTCAACCACAAATTTGGATTAAATACGTCCTTTGAATATGATTGTTGTCATACCAAAGATATTAACTAAGACAATTGTATTCACAACTCCAATATCAAAAATATACACAGGAATTTTCGAGATTACAAATTTAACAAATTATTGAATAACAAAAACAATTGAAGAATATCACAATGTATATGATGTTTCTGAAAATTAAATAGACCTTAGAATAATTCCCAAGAATAGTAGCTTCAAGTCTGACAACTTAGATTTATTCTCTAAAGGAATTACACTTCCTTTCTACTACTGAAAAACTAAAGTAGGCTGTAAAAGGGTTCCAAGTTATTACGCATTATGTTAATTATTGAACATATGATTTTTTAATTTCTTTTTACAGACTAAAGTGGGCAGTAATTTGCATGTTCTTCTGATCAAATCCAAAAAGGTTTCAAGTTATTACGTATTGGGATAATTATTGAACGTTTAATTATTAATTTATTGCAGATTTCCAACAATCAATTACTTTATATAAACCACTTTACTCAATACAGAGTGTCAAATGTGTACTTCTTACATATACGAGTATCAAATATAATTAACAAAACTGAAAGTTTCAAATATTTAAAAATATCGTTACTTCTTTTAGCTCTTTAATGAATAATAAAGTACATGATCAATGTGAAATATTACGCAACAAATTATTGAATAACAAAAACAATTGAAGAATATTACAATGCATATTATGTTTCTGAGAATGAAATAGACCTTGGAATAACTTGCAAACATATTAGCTTCAAGTGTCACGACTTTATTTACTATTTATAAAATCACTCATCCTTTCTTCCACTGGAAGGATAAAGTGGGCTGTAAAAAGATTCCAAGTTATTACGCATTAGGATAATTATTGAACACATGATTTTTAATTTCTTTTAGCAAACTAAAATGTGCAGCAATTTGTATGTTCTTCTGATCAAATCCAAAAAGGTTTCATGTTATTACGCATTAAGATAATCAATGAACGTATTATTTTCAATTTCTTAATCCAGATTTCCAAAAAATACTCTATATGAGCCACTTCACTCAAGTCAGAGTGTCAAATATGGGTGTCTTGCATATAAGAGTATCAATTATAATTCACACAACTGAAAGTTTCAAATATTTGAAAACATCGCTAGTCCTCTGAACTTCTTAATAGATGATAAAGTGCAGAATCAAACCGAAATAATTTATTTTGCTTGAAACATACCACAAAGCAATTATTTTTTGGAATTGCGTGAGAATTGATGATGTCCATATAAAATAATTTGAGATGCAACATTATGGGGTTCAGAAATTTTAAACAAAATGTACATTATGCAAGTATTCTGCAGTTGACTTTTGTTAAAAACTCCCTTTCACAAAGTTAACCATAATAGCTTGCTGTCATTCCATGTGTTCCTTTGCAAATATAAAAGAGCTATTTATTCTCCTTAAAGTGGATTATATTTTTTACCTGTAACCAATGTCGCTAAAATGAGAATCTTCTACTTACTCACTTTCTTGGTAGCCGGTTTTTTAAATGTGATTGCAAAACATCAAGAAGTGAAATTAACTCAAACAAATGACATTTCAACTGAATTTGATGGAATGGGATTATATCGTAGAGATACAACATCTTCAGTACCGGGCGCTTGTTTACCACAAGGTACGGGAACTCCAGGGTTTAATGTTGTGTTTTATGATTACGGATGGAATGATTGGACAGACGTATATAGCTTGAACTTTATGCAGGCTGGATACAAAAGTGGCACACCAATAGCTTATGCATATGGTATCACTGACATTAATTTTAATGTATTGATTCCCCATGGCGACGGCACGGTGCGTACAGTATATGGGCAAACTATCAATGTTGTCCATTTCTTGTTGGAGCTCAAAGGTTATTTTTATGCTAGTGAAACTGGAGTTTACACGGTCAACTTAAAAGTTGATGATGCTGCATTTGTACGTATAGGTGCTCCTCAGGCATTCCAATGTTGTAATACAAGTGTGTCTGCTAATGACGGGAACTATGCTTTTTATCTAAACGGAACTGCCGGTGACACAGGAAATACAAGTGGTTTAACTACTAAAACATTTCATTTTCTGAAGGGATATTATTATCCAATCCTGATTATTTATATCCAGGTAGCAGATATTTACTACATTCTAGACTTCTCAATAACATCTCCAAGCGGAGAAGTCTCTACTAATTTTACAACTACTTTTTCTTACCCAAATACGGACGAAGGTTGCCCTGCAATTATTACCATTACTACACCATGGGTTGAAACATTTACTTTAACTAGAACCATCACTCCCACTAACACTGTTGGAACTACTACTGTAGAAATCTTGACTCCATATCACATCACCACCGTCACGACTCCATGGACAGGAACTGATACTTCTACTACCACCGTTACTCCAACTGATTCAACTGGAACTACTACTGTTGAAATATTGACTCCAAGTCATATTACCACCATTACTACTCCATGGACTGGAACTGATACTTCAACCACAACCATTATTCCAACTTACTCTGATGGAACTACCACTATCGAAATATTGACTCCAAGTCACATCACCACCATTATGACCCCATGGACTGGAACTGATACTTCAACAACGACCATCACTCCAACTAACTCTGACGGTGCTACAACTGTCGAAGTCTTGACTCCAAGTCATATCACCACTATTACTACTCCATGGACCGGAACTGATACTTCTACTACTACCGTTACTCCAACTGATTCAACTGGTACTACTACTGTTGAAGTATTGACTCCAAGTCATATCACCACTATTACTACTCCTTGGACCGGAACTGATACTTCAACCTCTACTATTACTCCAACTGATTCAACTGGTACTACTACTGTTGAAGTATTGACTCCAACTGGTGGAATTACTACTATCACCACACCATGGACTGGAACTGTCACTTCAACTACTACTATTATTCCAACTACCTCTGGAGGTACTACTACCGTTGAAGTGTTGACTCCCACTACTCCAGGTGTGACAACTATTACTACTCCATGGACTGGAACTGTTACATCAACTACCACTATTACTCCAACTGTATCAGGTGGTACTACTACTGTTGAAGTATTAACTCCAACTGGCGGAATTACTACTATTACTACGCCATGGACTGGAACTGTTACTTCAACTACCACTGTCACTCCATCAACATCAGGTGGTACTACTACTGTTGAAGTGTTGACTCCAACTACTCCAGGTATTACTACTATTACTACCCCATGGACTGGAACTGTTACTTCAACTACCACCGTCACACCATCAACATCAGGTGGTACTACTACTGTTGAAGTGTTGACTCCAACAGGTGGAATAACTACTATTACTACTCCATGGACTGGAACTCAAACTTCAACTACTACTATTACTCCATCAACATCAGGTGGTACTACTACTGTTGAAGTATTGACTCCAAGTCACATCACCACCATCACAATTCCTTGGACCGGAACTGTTACTTCAACTACTACCGTTACTCCAACTACCTCTGGTGGTACTATTACTGTTGAAGTATTGACTCCAAGTCATATCACCACTATTACTACTCCATGGACCGGAACTGACACTTCAACCACTACTATTACTCCAACTACCTCTGGTGGAACTACTACTGTTGAGGTATTGACTCCAACTCATATGACTACTATTACTACTTTATGGACCGGAACTGATACTTCAACAACAACCATAACTCCAACCAACTCTGATGGTACTACCACTGTCGAAATCTTGACTCCAAGTCTCATCACCACCGTTACGACTCCATGGACTGGAACTGATACTTCAACAACAACCATAACTCCAACTAACTCTGATGGAACTACCACTGTTGAAATATTGACTCCAAGTCATATAACTACTATTACTACTCCATGGACCGGAACTGTCACTTCAACTACTACTATCACCCCAACTGTATCAGGTGGTACTACTACTGTTGAAATATTGACCCCAACTGGTGGAATCACTACTATTACTACTCCACGGACTGGAACCGTCACTTCAACTACTACTCTAACTCCAACTACCTCTGGTGGTACTACTACCGTTGAAGTATTAACGCCAACTACTCCTGGTATTACTACTATCACTACTCCTTGGACTGGAACTGTTACTTCAACTACTACCATTACTCCAACTACTTCAGATGGTACTACTACTGTTGAGGTATTGACTCCAACTACTCCAGGTGTGACAACTATTACTACTCCTTGGACCGGAACTGTTACTTCAACCACCACCATTACTCCAACTACTTCAGGTGGTACTACTACTGTTGAAATATTGACTCCAACTGGTGGAATCACTACTATTACTACTCCATGGACTGGAACTGATACTTCAACAACAACCATCACTCCAACTACTTCTGGTGGTACTACTACTGTTGAAGTATTGACTCCAACTGGTGGAATCACTACTATTACTTCCCCATGGACCGGAACTGATACTTCAACTACTACTCTAACTCCAACTACCTCTGGTGGTACTACTACTGTTGAAGTATTGACTCCAACTGGTGGAATCACTACTATTACTACTCCATGGACTGGAACTGATACTTCAACCACTACTATTACTCCATCAACATCAGGTGGAATTACTACAGTTGAAGTATTGACTCCAACCACTCCAGGTGTGACAACTATCACTACTCCATGGACCGGAACTGTCACTTCAACTACTACTCTAACTCCAACTACCTCTGGTGGTACTACTACTGTTGAAGTGTTGACTCCAACTGGTGGAATCACTACTATTACTTCCCCGTGGACCGGAACTGATACTTCAACTACTACTATTACCCCAACTACCTCTGGTGGTACTACTACTGTTGAAGTATTGACTCCAACTGGTGGAATCACTACTATTACTACTCCATGGACTGGAACTGATACTTCAACCACTACTATTACTCCATCAACATCAGGTGGAATTACTACAGTTGAAGTATTGACTCCAACCACTCCAGGTGTGACAACTATCACTACTCCATGGACCGGAACTGTCACTTCAACTACTACTCTAACTCCAACTACCTCTGGTGGTACTACTACTGTTGAAGTGTTGACTCCAACTGGTGGAATCACTACTATTACTTCCCCGTGGACCGGAACTGATACTTCAACTACTACTATTACCCCAACTACCTCTGGTGGTACTACTACTGTTGAAGTATTGACTCCAACTGGTGGAATCACTACTATTACTACTCCATGGACTGGAACTGATACTTCAACCACTACTATTACTCCATCAACATCAGGTGGAATTACTACTGTTGAAGTATTGACTCCAACCACCCCAGGTATTACTACCATTACTACTCCATGGACTGGAACTGTCACTTCAACTACCACAGTCACTCCATCAACATCAGGTGGTACTACTACTGTTGAAGTGTTGACTCCAACTGGTGGAATCACTACTATTACTACTCCATGGACTGGAACTGATACTTCAACTACTACTATCACCCCAACTTTATCAGGTGGTACTACTACTGTTGAAGTATTGACTCCAACAACTCCAGGTATTACTACTATTACCACTCCTTGGACTGGAACTGTTACTTCAACTATTACTATTACTCCATCAACATCAGGGGAAATAACTACTGTTGAGGTATTGACTCCAACTGGTGGAATCACTACTATTACTACTCCATGGACTGGAACCGTCACTTCAACTACTACTATTACTCCAACTACCTCTGGTGGTACTACTACTGTTGAAATATTGACTCCAACTACTCCTGGTGTGACTACTATTACTACCCCATGGACTGGAACTGTTACTTCAACTACTACTATCTCTCCAACTACCTCTGGTGGAACTACTACTGTTGAAGTATTGACTCCAACCACCCCAGGTATTACTACCATTACTACTCCATGGACTGGAACTGTCACTTCAACTACCACAGTCACTCCATCAACATCAGGTGGTACTACTACTGTTGAAGTGTTGACTCCAACTGGTGGAATCACTACTATTACTACTCCATGGACTGGAACTGATACTTCAACTACTACTATCACCCCAACTTTATCAGGTGGTACTACTACCGTTGAAGTGTTGACTCCCACTACTCCAGGTGTGACAACTATTACTACTCCATGGACTGGAACTGTTACATCAACTACCACTATTACTCCAACTGTATCAGGTGGTACTACTACTGTTGAAATATTGACTCCAACTGGTGGAATCACTACTATTACTACCCCATGGACTGGAACTGTTACTTCAACTACTACTATCTCTCCAACTACCTCTGGTGGAACTACTACTGTTGAAATATTGACTCCAACTGGTGGTATTACTACTATTACTACTCCATGGACCGGAACTGTCACTTCAACTATTACTATTACTCCAACTACCTCTGGTGGAACAACTACTGTTGAAGTATTAACTCCAACTACTCCAGGTATTACTACTATTACTACTCCGTGGACCGGAACTTTTACTTCAAGTACCACCATTACTCCAACTGTATCAGGTGGTACTACTACTGTTGAAGTATTAACTCCAACTGTTGGTATTACTACTATCACCACTCCATGGACCGGAACTGTTACTTCAACTACTACTATTGCTCCAACTAACTCTGATGGCACTACTACTGTTGAAATATTGACTCCAACTACTCCTGGTGTGACTACTATTACTACCCCATGGACTGGAACTGTTACTTCAACTACTACTATCTCTCCAACTACCTCTGGTGGAACTAC
>JAKUBO010000091.1:0-15729 GCA_030566905.1 Chernovozyma aurita
AGATATTTCAGACAAGTAATCGCATTGTCTGGTTCAGAAATCACTATTCTTGAAGTGTTTAGTAGGAAAACAAATGCAGTGATAGCTGTTGGAGTAATTGAAAAGGATGGTTCTACATTGTTCTGCAAGTTGGCTTATATTGATCCAAAATTAGGCTTCACTGGAAAGCATAGAAAATTGCTTCTCACTGAAAGTGAAAGGTTGATTTAGGGTTAAGGTGATGGGTCAACTTTATTTATAACTAAGTTAGGAAATTTGAGAACAATTGGAGGTGCTATTTGTTGGGAGAACTACATGCCTTTACTTAGAGCTTCATTCTATGCTAAGAATTTGAACATCTATGTTGCACCAACTGTTGATGACAGAGATTGGTCGCAGTAATTTATTAGAATTAATAGAACCGAAGGACATCTATTTGCCATTTCTGCTGTTTCTTTACTACCTACCGCTAAAGAAACTGGTTGGGAGTTACCTGGAGGGATGAGAACAAAAATCTTATTAACTGTGGATCAGTCATTGTCTGCTCATATGAGGATGTTATTGCAGGTCTGTTATGAGGTAAGAAAAGCTCATCGTCGGCAGAAATTGATTTAGAGACGATTCTCGAAGCCACATATTATATTGATGTGAATGAGCACTACTCTAAAGGGATGTTATTGAATTAAAAGTGGATGAACGAGCCAATAATGGAATCATATTTCAGAGATGAAACCACCCATTATTGAAGATTGAATTCATAACATATCTTTAATGAGTCCTATATATCTTGTAATAATATATGGTGAATTTCTTAGTATAGTCCTTTTTTTTGTTTATTTGCATTAGGTAGTTCAATAGAATTGGATTTCTTGCTCAAAGTGGCACAGTTCTATCGAATTCCCCAATTACTGAGTTTCAAATCAATTTAGCTGTAAAAGTTTTGATTTGTGGATTGAATTTTTTTCTTCAAATTGGCCTTTGTAGTGAAGCTCTCATTGCAGCTACGTTTGATGCATAGGCTTATGTTGGAGACATATACTAAATAAGTGAGTTTTGATGTACAAGTCTGGGCATGCTAGTTTTTTCGGTTCAGCCATTTGTGATACGTTCACTGATTAGTTTGATATCATGAGATTAAATTTTGAACGATCTCGAAATTAAGGTACATATTTAGCTAAGTGAGGCTTTCAGCTCGTAATTCAGATGGATACTCACTAGCCTTCTTTGATACGAATTGTATGCTCTGATAAAGTAGAGAAAATTTCTCAAACGTAGTCAATAAATTTATTAACCAGAAAGGCTGAATAGACATTAGTCGCATCTTGAAAGGTTGGGTTTCTTCAATAGGGATCTGTGTATGTATCATTCGTGGGCAGCATCTTGCATATATTCCGGTGTAGATGCTCAAGTTGTAATCAATTACTACTCTGATTCGTTTAAGCCCCTGACAGCATATTCTTCCAAAAATTCAAGCTTGTCAATTCTTTGTCATCATTCCATAAACTTAATAATGTAGTTAATTTTTCTAAAATCCTCTTTAGCATAAAGTCTGTTTATTATTTATATTCTGTACCAAGAGTGCATAGTCAGCAAATTGTAATCAATTTGCTTGTAGTGTGAGAGAAAATACTTACAACTGTTCTGTGTCCAACTATCTCTCTTAGTGACCTCGTAATGCAAGTGAGGCAATATAAACATTTATATTTTTGTAATTTATTCATTTTTTATTTATTTTCTCTCAATCCTTGGGGCATTATTGATCATCTTAATATATTTAATGCTGCAGTTATAGAAGTGGGAAAGATATTTTAACAAACAAATTTTTTTGGCAAGCTGATTTGAAATAAAAGGAATAAAGACCCAGATTTTGTTTACCAAAGTAATTTTTTATAGCCTAAATTAGCTGATAAGCTTGCTAAAAATGAAATTTAATTTTTTCTGTAAGTTGCATGTTCTCTTCTTGTACAATCTATAGAACAACATTTAGATAAGTATAGGGAAATGTGCAAACGTAGAAATGATATCAAAATATTAAATAAGTCTGTTTCTGCTTGCAATGAATGTTTACAGACTCTCCACAATATAAAAGTTAAAAAGTAAATTTGTAACAAGCGATTTCAGTTCGTCTTATCTGAGAACTAATTGTAATTCGTGCGGGCAATGTGATGCATTAGCCAAAGTTGGTCGAAGCACGACTTGGCTTCATAGGACTTTATGTGCACTTCGTCACAAAAAAAATTAAAAATTATGTGACGAAAAATTAAAAAGTTTTCATACTGCAAGAAATCTGGCCTTTAGGTAAGTGCTTAAGAGAAATTTTATTTTGGTTAACAGTCTGCGAAAAGAAATTAAAAATTATACGTTCAATAATTATCCTAATGCGTAATAGCTTCTAACCTTTTTGAATTGACCAGAAGAAGATGCATATTACAGCCCACTTAGCTTTTCAGAAGTAGAAAGGAAGTGTAATTTCTTTAAAAAATAAATGAAGTTGTCACACTTGAAGCTACTATGCTTGAGAATTTTTTCAAGGTCTATTTAATTTTTAGAAACATCATATATATTGTAATATTATTCAATTGTTTTTGTTATTCAATAATTATTGTGTAATATTTCGGTTTGATCGTGCGCTTTATTATTCATTAAAAAGTTGAGAGAGGTAATGACATTTTCAAATATTTGAATCTTTCAGTTGTGTTAATTATATTTGATGCTCTTAAATGTCAGATGCACACATTTGATACTCGTATATGTAAGATGTACATATTTGATGGTTTGGCTTGAGTGAAGTGGCTTATCTAGAGTAATCCTTGGAAATTTGCATGAAATTAAAAATCATACGTTCAATAATTATCCTAATGCATAATAACTTGGAACCTTTAACAGCCCACTTTATTTTTTCAATAGGTAGAAAGAAATGTGTGATTTTTTGTACCATGAAAACTAAAAAGTTTTCATACTGTAAGAAATCTGGCCTTCAGATAATTAGTACTTAGTACTTAAGAGAAATTTTATTTTTGACTAATATGGTAAACTTTAGAGTTAGAAGGGTGTTCAAAATCTGTGACTTTTGCTTAAATCTCAATTTTTTTGAGTTGTGCTTAAAACCTGACACATAGCACATGGAGAATCATATTAAATATGCTATATGTCTGGATTAAATAAGATAAATATCTTAATTTATATATTAAATTGAGCTCAATTCAAATCATATCTTTTGTCAGAGTATAAAGAAATCTTATTTATTTTGCTTTTATTACAAATTAATGTATCTCAAACCTTTTTACTGCATGAGCCAATCATTTTATATAATTATAATACATTCGAGGTTACATTTTTCGTCTAGAATATGTATTGCTCTATATACCATCTGAATTTCAATTTTTAATTAAATGATAAGACAGTTTCAGAATAGTAAATATACAGAATACTCTTGCAATTGAATACAAAATCTAACTTAAAAGTGTACTATTTGTAACCCTTGTAGATACTTGCAATCTTTAATCTGCAGAAATGTTTGTACTTTAAAACAACTTAGAGAATTAAATGAAGATTCTTTTTATCATACATAATATTATCTGTTTATGTATTTATTATATAGCAGAATTCGATAATTGCGTAGGAAAAATCTGAAATTGAAATTGTTATTTAGTTTACAACATTGCAGCTTTGAAATAAACATTTGATTCGATTCGGTACATTTTCATTTTCAAACCATTTTTCAAATTCCTGATATTACAAACTATCAACGAAGCTTAATTAATATCCCACAAGCATGAAAATGTCTTTCATAGAATTATTAAGAAATTATATGCAAAGAATTAAAGTTGCTTGCGTAAAATTTATTGATGCCTTAAATTTGCAGCACAGATCATTGAGTAGATGGAGGCATTTGTTTGAGTAATATTTTATAAGATTAGAATTGAGATTTAAAAGTACTTTCTGTATCAATTTATTTTAAGTTCCACACAATTAACTTCTTAAAAAATGGCTTTGGTGGTAATAATAGGAATAGAGCTACAGCAAACAAATTGCCGCTAAACAAACTAAGCAATTGACTGAGAGCAATTATGAAATGGAACGGTCCATGGATACGTTAACACAAGTGCGGTTTTGTTTAAGTCGTGCACGCGTAGTAAATATTTGAGCTACTTTTGAGATGTATGCAGTTTAGACATTAAAATACACTTCTTAATGAATTTAAGCAACCGTCAATACCAACTTCTAGACTAAAATACGTTCACCAGTCATCCTCACATTACCCTGCATGTAATTATAATTGCCTGAAATATCAATCAATACACATACTGTAATTTTATGTATCTCAACCTCCGTTAGCTCCAAAGTCAGCATTTACATCATTATCAATATATGATCCTTCTGCTTAGTTCAGCGTGTTCGATTCCTGCCATACATCATAATTTAAACTGGTCCCATCAACTTGATAGTAACACAATTTGTTCTCAAACCCACTGGTGTATCTTTTTGCTAGGTGAAAACTTGGCACTGTTCTAATCTGTTATATCATAAAGCCTTGTATTGAGATTACCGCTATCTGAAGTTGCAAATGTGTGGTTTCCTATTCTCGTCATAGATATGACACTACCTGACCTGACGTGTAGCGTCAGTACATTTATTGTGAAAGCAAGATGATCTAAAACTTTTCAACTTATCATAGAAATCTTGGCCTAGTGTGCTCACAGTATCCAAATAATGTAAGCAATTACCTGCTCTATCAGTCCTAACATACTTACCATGCACATAAGATATTTTATTGAAATACCGTTTACATGTTGCGACCAAGACAAATATACCTGCGATGCTGAATGCGTCGTGGCCAAGAGGACTACCATTATCATTTATTTTCTTATTCTCAATTTGCATACTACGTAAAACCGGTACCCAAACTGGCACTATTATAGCAGCTGTTGCAAGTATGATTGTGCCAACCAACAATGATACCCAGAAACATTCTTTAAGCTTCGTAATGTTAATCTAAGTCTGCAATTGCGTACCACTAATGTTACAGTATATATCTAATTTAATGTACCTCGTTTCTTTATTAACATTAATAGACACTTGTATTATTGGCTGTTGCAAGATTAGGATTCTATGAGGTTTCAAGACTCATGTCATCCCGCAATCGTTGTTTCTTTAAATAGTCTTCTAATTCTCCTCTTAATTTTGTGCAACTTATAACCCCAGCATTGGAAACTACAACCAATAGTATCAATGTTACTGTGAGAACAACAGGATTAAATTTTGTGTTGCTCGATGTGTACCATTTGTATCTTACTTTTGTAATTTACTTTTTGTAATGTTGATTGTATATATGAACTTGAAACTGAAACTGAATTTTGAAATTCAGAAGTGCGTTAATTAATGCTTCCAAAATTTTCCTGCAAAATTCCTACAACTTTTCCCCATTTTATAGTGGGAAGTCATTTGACTTTATAATAATTTTCATTATTTTCTTATCTATTAATATTTTAGCACATGAAACATAGTCAGGTTAAGTTTTACGGTGTCACTTTTCATTCATTCCGAATCGCATGACAACCCAGAAAGAAAATTACTTAGTATGGGAGAATGGGAGCATGGGAGTATGAATTACTATATTTACGTTGATAGAACAAGGTCTTTATTTTGGGTATAATAGACTAATCCTTTGATAGACTATTTTCTCTTACTACTGTTAAAAGGAATACATATCTAAATTTATACCTTCTATGGCTGCGAATAGGTTTGACTAACTATTTAAGTGTCTAATATTGCTCTCAAACTCCCCTAACCAGTACAATTTATATATGGCAGGAAAAGTCAATATATCACGTGTTGAATATTGCTGAAAACTCAGTATTTCTTGACCAAATAAAGGCAAAACACTCCAAATTAAAGCCTTATATTCTTATAGATCTATTTTTGTTATGAAATTTTGTTATAATATCTTTTCAGATCTCTCTTTCATGAATGGCTCTATTTCCGCTTCAATCTTTCTAGATATCTTCCTTTAGCATTTTGATAAGCAGCCATGCGAATTACAAATTCTGATGTGTAGTACACTTGCATTTTCCATCGATTTTAAAGTATATGGGTGAAAATTATATACACTACTTCTATATCTCAGTACTTATTTTCCTTTCGGTTTGAATGGTTCCTAAACTTTCCACCAATCTAGGGGCCTTTGAGAAGCCAGCTTTTCTTCCAACAGTAAAATTTTTATTGAATACTATGTATATGTTTAACTATGTCAAAATTATATGACTTTATTATTGTTATTTTTGATCAAAATTATATGACTTTATGATTGTTATTCTTGATCAAAATATACTGGTCAACATATATATTTGCAGGTTCTTGCAAAGCATGCCGAATTTTACATTAAAAAAAAGATTTGTACATACATATAAAATTCAGAATATCTTTGGCTAATGCATTATTATAAAATAGAATAATCTACCGAAATCTATTTAGGAAGCAGTAATGTCATCATAGGCATCCAAACTATTATGTTTCATCTCATAGTAGGTGTCTGGATTTTAAATACAAGTCAAAGTCACGTGAGTCTATTTAGAGCAGAGAGATGTTGCAATATTTTGCGAAGATAGAAGAGCTATATCTGAATCCTTCTAATGGAGATTTTTCAAAATAGTTATTAGATAGATTAGAAATTTTAAGGTGGTATTTAATTAAAGTCATATAAAAACAAACACAATAAACTCAATTTTCGATAAGTTAGAAAAGTATAGATCGTGTAATCAAGGATTAAACAGACATGCATGGGAGTATGAATTGTGATATTTTGCTTATAGTACAGAGCCTCTAATTTGGGTTTTGATAATCTAATCCTTTCAGAAACTATCTTCTAAAACCAGCGTTAAAGGAGTTATACAAAAGAAAATATTATGTTTCAACCTATTTAAGAATACTTTTGAAAAACGGAGGGATCTTGTTTGATGGAAAAACAATAACAAGGAAAGTTATTTTTTTTTTGCACTTTACTCGTCAGTGTTATTGCTCTTTGGTGGTTTTAGCATGTATTTAACTTATTTCGTATTGGAAAGTTTTCACATCGCCTTGTTCAGGAATATGAACAGTACACTACTTTTCAGGGTAATGTGCTAGATTACGAAGAGTTTTATTTTCTCTGTACGCTTAGTTGCCTGAAGTTTTATTTCTCAGACAGTTTAGAGTATAAGTGTATGGAAGTATGAATTACTATATTTATGTTGATAGTACAAGGTCTTTACTTTGGTTTAATAGACTAATCCTTTCATAGACTATTCTCTCTTAAAAGGAATATACACAAACAGAAATATTATATTGTAACCAATGTAGAGATACTGCTGGAGATGGAGTTTGTTACGGTCGAACCAATAACAGAGAACGTTATTATTCTTTTGCGGTTTACTCATCAGTATTATTACTTTGTTGGTGGTTTTAACATGTACTTAACAATGGAAAAGATTTCAATTGAAAACTTATCACGTGGAGATGGTTCAGAATATGAACAATACACTACCTTTTCTAAATAATTTGCAACACTACTCAGAATGATTATTTTCTCGGCATAGTTAATTGCCTTGAGTTTCATTTTCTCAAAACAATTAGGTGCCTCGGTGTTTGTGAGTACTGGTGTACGGGTGGCCTAGTATGAATACTGAGCCAGTGGGAAACATAATGGGTAAGATAGTGTCAGACTATCTTTATTTTGCGTTCATTTCGCAATAAAAATGGCTACAAAATTAACGATTACTTAAAGTGGTTCTTGTGAGTAATGGTTGTCGTATCTTCGTGGATGATTCCTTCGTTTAAAGAATGAGTCGATGGTACACTGTTGCTGATGTCTTTTTCTAGGTCTGGTCTATTTTTGAGTGGATCTAGCATGGAGATTAGTGCTGATAATCATTTTATTATATTTGTTGTAAATATCTAAGAGATTGCGCAGACGTTTCTTACTATATTGAACTCTGGTAAGGATTTTCTCGGTGTGCAGAATTCTGCGGTTGACCAAATCATTTCGTTCAATATGCAGGAGAATAGACCGCCGTAATTGATGAGAAGCATCACTTTCCCATATATGATTATATTCGACGTGTGGACGAAATGCTTGTACAGGGGTCTTTGAGATCAGTGGTTCAGTTGGAGAGAAATTTTTAGTAATGCATTTTCGAAACCTCTGACGGTATTTGTTAGATGGATAGTCTCGGTATCGAAGATTGTTGTAGAAGATCCTCAAATGCTTAGTTGCAGCACTGATACTAGAACAGGAGTTCTTGATACGAATGATTTCGCCATTGACAATGCCTCTTTTGGTAGCTTCGGGATGAGCACTAGATCATGGTAGGTATTCATACGTATTAGTAGGTTTTCGATAAAGTTCAAATGTAAATTTAGAGGCCTTGGTACTGATAAGAAGGTCTAAAAACAGTTGTTCTTGAGCTCGTGCAGTCAAGTTAATACGAAGAGGGCTAAATTACGTTCTATGTATGAGGTAATTTGTTCCGAGTGTCTCTCCGGTACGATGATATAAATATCATCTATATACCGGATATATAGACAAGACTACTCTTGTTGAATAGTGTTAATGAATTTTTGTTCCGAATCTGTTAGGTATAGATTGGCATACTCTGGTGCCATATTTGTACCTATGGCTGTCCCTTTAATCTGTCGGTAAATTTGGTTGTCAAATTGAAAGAAATTGCTGTTCATTACAAATTGAGTTAATTTACTGTAGAGGGCAGCTTGGTTTCGTTGTGAGAATCCAGGACAGTACAGATGGAAGGGGAAGGCAAAAACTTGATTGCATATACTTTGAATCCCTTTGGCTGTAGGGATATTGGTATATAGGCTTGCGACATCTCTCGTAGTAATACAGTAATTAGTATCAGGGTTGATAGTATAATTCTGAAGGTATTGAATCACTTCTTTCGTATTATTCACTATACATCTCTGTTGAGTAACTGTTTTTCTAAGTTGACCGGATAATAGTTTGGATAGATTTGCCGTTCCCCAGCTTTTAGGTTGGAATGATAGGACGACTGGAGGCGGGATTTTTGTGAACTTCGGATAATATGTGAAAAATAGGAAAGTTAGTAAAATCTGAGGTGGTTACACTAATGAGATAGGCAAATATGTTTTTGGAAAAGAGTTCTCCTTTCGTATTAATAATGGAAGCTCTATTGCATCTATCGAGTGACTTCATTATATTGCCATAATTGGCTTTAAGTTGTGTACTGATGGCATATTTATGTTCTGTCATAGGACCAATATTAGAGTAATAAGCGGTATCATCGACTAGACTATGAATTTGGGAGATATTCCATTTCAAATCTATAATGGCTAAACGGAGATTTTTATTAGACGGCTTATTAATGACATTGGATTGTTTTTGAAATTCTTTGATTTCGTCAATGGCTTTGATTCTAATATTCCTTTTTCCAGTTTTAGGAGCATTCTTTTCGAAGACCGCAATGAGTGCTGAGATTGGAGTTAGAATGAGATCAAATAGATGTTGGTCTAGAGGTTGATTCCAATTAAACTTTAATTTGAATTTGAAATCAATTGAGGCTTTCTGATTAGTAGTGGGAGAGTCTCTAAAATAATTAAATAACTGGAGATCACGTGATGATATATTAGGACTTATAGTGAGATAGTTTTATGTAGTTTACTATTATTAGTTTCCTCAATGAGGGTCTGTAGAAGAACTATGTTCTTCTGGGGTGGCGATTCCCTTGGTGAGCCTTTTCTTTTTTGCCTGGATTTCTTACCAGCAGATTTTGTCCTTCTTCTACGTTGTGATTGGTGTTGTTTGTTTTTGTAGAATTTTTGGAGTTGTTTCTGAATGTGGAAGATTTTTTGGAAAGTGCGTGGGAGTTTAAATTTGAAGATTTCGTATTATTGTTAAGATTTAGCTTTTGAAGTACTAGGTTAAGATCCTTTCTCATTTGGATCATTTCATCTAAATTATTACTTGTCGCTGCGTTGATAATATCGTGAATCATTTCAACATCGTTAGATTTTGCATGTTTATGAATTTGAGGTACAAAGAATTACTTTTTGTCTGTTTTGCACGATCTATTTCTTCAAGTAAGATGAATTTTAAAACCAAAAGACCTCCATTTTATCAACTTTATCTCATGCTTCAGTGATTTTCCTCCAAAAATATATGAAAAATTATAAAATAACAATTATTTCAAGTTATCTGCAAAATAATCTTTTCCGTTTGATTTTCAGCTCACCACTTGAAAAATGACGACTGGGTCAATTGATAAGACCTAATACAAAATGATTATGGCTAAATCTAATGCAGTATATGCAGTATATTACAATAAGTAAATTTTGAGAAGAATAAATCCCTTTGAATTGAAGTTATGATCTTAAGTTTCGCAGATTTGGTAGACTACAGATCGCACAAAATTTGGTAGCACGATTTGGGGCTCATAACCTGTAAATAGATGAATACCTGTGTTGAGTACAGATACGGTCAAAATTTATGGAAGTGAATAGTTTAGAGTTTCAGAGACCAAATTGAAGCAAGAAAAAATTTTAAATTGTAAGGTCACGTATGGGAGTGATTGCAAATCTGTTCTTACAATTTAAATTGAAGTTCTATAATTTCTATTACTAGAATTGAGTGTGTTCGTACTGATAAGTGGCTTATGATTCCAAATCTATGCTGATATGTCGTGCAGCAACCAACAAGTGACACTCTAAACCTCTATTGGCCAGACGTATATTAGTCACTGTATTTTGGAAGACTGTTCTAAGAGAATCGACAGCAATGTCAAGATATCGTTGCAGTTCTTTAGATTGGTGCTTCTTTAGAAGGTACTGCTGTTATTATCCAGAAAATTTCAAGTTATGAGCAAGGACTTAGAGAGAAGAAATTTAAGTTGTTAGTCTTACCTGAAGCAACACTTGGAGGATCCAAAGGGTGCTAACTTTGGTAATTACGTGGGATATAGATTGAAATCTGGACGTGAAGGATATTCAAGATATTTCAAACAAGCAGTCGCATTATCAGGTCCAGAAATCAGTATTCTTGAAGTGTTTAGTAGGAGAACAAATGCAGTGATAGCAGTTGGAGTAATTGAAAAGGATGGTTCTACATTGTTCTGCACGTTGGTTTATATTGATCCAAAATTAGGCTTCATTGGAAAGCATAGCAAATTGCTTCTCACTGCAAGTGAAAGGTTGATTTAGAGTTAAGGTGATGGGTCAACTTTATTTATAACTAAGTTAGGAAATTTGGGAACAATTGGAGGTGCTATTTGTTGAGAGAACTACATTCCTTTACTTAGAGCTTCATTCTATGCTAAAAATTTGAACATCTATGTAGCACCAACTGTTGATGACAGAGATGTGTCGCAGTAATACATTAGAATTAATGGAACCGAAGGACATCTATTTGCCATTTATGCTGTTTCTTTACTACCTACAGCTAAAGAAACTGGTTGGGAGTTACCTGGAGGGATGAGAACAAAATCCTATTTGTGGATCAGTAATTGTATGCTCATATGAGGATATTATTGCAGGTTTGTTACGAGGTAAGAAAGGCTCATTGCCGGCAGAAATTGATTTAGAGACGATTCTCAAAGCCACATATTATATTGATGTGAATGAGCACTACTCTAGAGGGATGTTTTTGAATTAAGAGTGGATGAACGAGCCAATAATGGAATCATATTTCAGAGATGAAACCACCCATTATTGAAGATTGAATTCATAACATATCTTTAATGAGTCCTATATATCTTGTAATAATATATGGTGAATTTCTTAGAATAGTCTTTTTTTTTTGTTTATTTGCATTAGGTAGTTCAATAGAGTTGGATTTCTTGCTCAAAGTGGTACAGTTCTACCGAATTCCCCAATCACTGAATTTCAAATCAATTTAGCTGTAAAAGGTTTGATTTGAGGATTGAATTTTTTTTTCTTCAAATTGGCCATTGCAATGAAGCTCTCATTGCAGTTACATTTGATGCATAGGCTTATGTTGGAGACATATACTAAGTAAGTGTGTTTTGATGTACAAGTCTGGGCATGCTAGTTTTTTCGGTTCAGCCATTTGTGATACGTTCACTGATTAGTTTGATATCATGAGATTCAATTTTGAACGATCTCGAAATCAAGGTACATATTTAGCATAGTGAGATTTTCAGCTCGTAATTCAGATGGATACTCACTAACCATCTTTGATACGAATTGTATGCTCTGACAAAGTAGAGAGAATTTCTCAAACGTAGTCAATAAATTTATTAACCAGAAAGGCTGAATAGACATTAGTCGCATCTTAAAAGGTTGGGTTTCTTCAATAGGGATCTGTGTATGTATCATTTGTGGTTGCATCTTGCATATATTCCGGTGTAGATGTTCAAGTTGTAATCAATTACTGCTCAGATTCGTTTAAGCCCCTGACCGCGTGTTTTTCCAAAAATTCAAGCTTGTCAATTCTTTGTCATAATTCCATAAACTTAATACACTAGTTAATTTTTTCTAAAATCCTCTTTAGTATAAAGTCTGTTCATTATTTATATTCGGTACCAAGAGAGAATAGTCTGCAAATTGTAAACAATTTTGCTTATGATGTGAGAGAGAATACTTAACACTATTCTGTGTCCAACTATCTCTCTTCGTAACCTCGAAATGCAAGTTAGGCAATATAAATATTTACATTTTTGTAATTCATTAATTTTTTATTCATATTTTCTAAATCTTTCCGGAATTATTGATTATCTTAATATATTTGATGCTGCAGGCATAGAAGTGGAAAAGATACTTTAACAAACAAAATTTTTTGGCAAGCTGATTAGCTGAAAAGCTTCCTAAGGATAAAAATTAATTTTTTCAGTAAGTTGTTCTCTTCTTGTACAATCTATAGAACAACATTTAGATAAGGATAGTGAAATGTGTAAACGTAGAAATGATATCAAATTACCAAATAAGTCTGTTCCTGCCTGCAATGGATGTTTACA
Source organism: Chernovozyma aurita (assembly GCA_030566905.1). Taxonomy (NCBI): domain Eukaryota; kingdom Fungi; phylum Ascomycota; class Pichiomycetes; order Serinales; family Debaryomycetaceae; genus Chernovozyma; species Chernovozyma aurita. The sequence goes on from JAKUBO010000091.1 coordinate 12,957, forward strand.
GACTCTCAACAATATAAATGTTAAGAAGTAAATTTGTAACTAGCGATTTCAGATCGTCTTATCTGAGAACTTATTGAAATTCGTGCGGGCAATGTGATGCATTAGTTAAAGTTAGTTTAAGCACGACATGGCTTCATAGGACTTTATGTGCACTTCGTCATAAAAATTAAAAGTTTTCAGATATCTGACCTGTAGGTAAGTGCTTAAGAGAAATTTTATTTTGGTTAACAGTCTGCGAAAAAAAATTAAAAATCATACGTTCAATAATTATCCTAATGCGTAATAACTAGTAATCTTTTTGAATTTGATCAGAGGACCATGATATTACTGCCTTACCGCCCATTTTAGTCTTTCAATAGTAGAAAGAAATGTAAGGGGTTTTTCAAACAATAAATAAAGTTGTCAGACTTGAAGTTACTATTCTTGGGAATTGCTCCAAGGTCTATTTCATTTTCAGAACCATCATATATATTGTAATATTCTTCAATTGTTTTTGTAATTCAATAATTGTTGCGTAGTATTTCGGTTTGACTGTGCACTTTATTATCCATTAAGAAGTTCAGATAACTAACAATATTTTCAAATATTTGACACTTTCAGCTGCGTTAATTATATTTGATACTCGTATATGTCAGATACACACATTTGATATTTTCAGCTGTGTTAATTATATTTGATTCTCGTACATGTCAGATACACACATTTGACACTTTCAGTTGTGTTAATTATATTTGATACTCATACATGTAAGATGTACACATTTGACACTCTGAATTGAGTAAAGAGGCTCATATAAAGTAATTATTGGAAATCTGCAAGAAGAAATTAAAAATCATACGTTCAATAATTATCCTAATGCATAATAACTTGGAACTTTTTACAGCCCACTTTATCTTTTCAATAGGTAGAAAGAAATGTATGATTTTTTGTAACATGAAAACCAAAAAGTTTTCATACTGTAAGAAATCTGGCTCTCGGGTAATTAGTGCTTAGTACTTAATGAAAAAAAATAAGTTTTCAATTCAAGAAAGATTTCGAGTTTAAGAAATAGAGAGGTATGGGAGTTATAATTACTCGGACTCTGAGACAAAAATAAACCTGTATTCTATGAAAGCATCTAGTACATATTTGATTTTTTATTCGGAATGTTGTTTCATAACAGGTTTTCATTGCTCGCTTAATTCTTTCAACTTTTCAATTTGTTCTTTCATAGATCCCCATTTTTTGGAATATGTTTCCATAATAACAATGTAACGCTTCATTTCAGCTTCTAAGCAATTCATTGCTTTAAATTGAGGAACAGCCTTTGATTTAATGTCCACCAAAATATTCAAAACCACTAATAAAATCTTAGGAATCCAAGGTAAATTGATAAAATGCTTCTTATCAGAATTCATGAAATATTCAATATACATAATAAGATTCGAGCTACATTTTATTATTAAGCTGATCCAATTATTGAATTTTTGGTATTTGGTTAATAGTATTATTTTCAGGAGATTATCAATTCGTTGTATTAAATAGGTCTTTTTTTTGGGTATGAGAATAATGATATTTGCAGCAAGCACTTAAAATCCTTGAAATCTATAAAATCTTTTTCATTTATGTTGAGCTCGTTGATTATAAATTGGGAAATATCATTTCACTTGGATTTTTTTCACTTGGAATTTCATCACCAGTAACATTAACCAAATTTTCTGTTTTGTTTTCATGATTAATATTACTTTTAGTGATATTCTTCTTGTTTATTGCTGTGGGAGTTGAAAAGGAAATACAATTATTAACAGGAAATCTTCCACCTTCACAAAAAAGATCAAACTTGTGGTCATGGCTAAATGTTTTTGATGTGATTGGTTCATACCTAAAGCTTCTCTCATATATTTTGACCAGCTCAAGTATTAATCTTAGTTGCATATTACCAGGTGACTCTATTTTTGTATCTTCTTTTTTAATGATAAAGGGTTCGGAATGAATTATGGAAACGTAACGATCAAAGATGTAACAGATCCACCATAGATCTTTTGGATAAGTTAAAGCGGAAACATAAGAGATAAAATTATGACCATTGTTGTCATTTACTGATATTTGCCTGTCCCAATTTTGGTTGTGTTGAAGGTTATTTTCATGGGCTATGTTAGTACTATGCCAGTATATTTTTCCCACATTCAATCCTAATTCCATTCCGTAATGGATACATTTTGATATGTTGTTTGCAGCTTTCCTATAATTATCGAAGCAAGAATTTAGAAGCAATAGTAAACAGCAGATAAACTTAGTGAAGATGTTATTATCTCCTGTTGTGGCATTGCGAGTAATAGCAGCTTTATTTTTAATGCTAACCTATCGCAGAAGTTCCTTAACTCATTGCTATAGTCTGATAATCTAAAGATCTTGTTTTCAATCAATAATTTTTCAGATTGTTTATCACCTATGGATAACAATACCATGCTGTATGTGATCAAATTTGGTACTATTTTAGTATTGTAATTTTCCCAGAATTCAACCTCATTGATAATTGGAAATAGGCTATTGAATTTGAAGAAATATATTTTGATTAACTCTTTAGTGATGTATTCATTTAATTCTAATTTAAATGCATCAATTGAAATTAAAAAATGAAACAGATCTTTGGAATGAATGTGATGATTTTTTATATTAGCACTAAATAGATCTTCACTTAAGTTGAAATCATAGCTCCATTTGAGGTATATTGGAATGATTTCAGAAACTTGAAGATAATAAGGAACGTAGGATATTATGGAAGGAATTATAG
>JAKUBO010000092.1:0-15713 GCA_030566905.1 Chernovozyma aurita
TCTGGTTCTTCTAGTGGTAATCAATCAAGTACTTCTAATGGTTCTGGGTCTCCTAATGGTTCTGGTTCTTCTAGTGGTAATCAATCAGGTTCTTCTAGTGGCTCTGGTTCTTCTAATGGTTCTGGTTCCTCAAGCGGTAATCAATCTGGTTCTTCTAGTGATTCTGGTTCTTCTAGTGGTTCTGGTTCTTCTAGTGGCTCTGGCTCTTCTAATGGTTCTGGTTCCTCAAGCGGTAATCAATCTGGTTCTTCTAGTGGTTCTGGTTCTTCCAGTGGCTCTGGTTCTTCTAGTGGTTCTGATTCCTCAAGCAGTAATCAATCCGGTCCCTCGAGCAGTTATGTCCCATCAATTTCAGTATCCGAGTATTCGGGAGAGGCCTCAGGTTCCATCCACAAAGCAGCCTTCACTTCCCTTATTTGGATTGCAATGTCTTTTTTCGTTTAATCTCCTCAAATACTCATAGACTCACTTTGTGTCCACTATTTTCAATTTTTGAATCTGATTTTTTGTTTTATTTTCAATTTTCTTATTTTCCTTATTCTATTATTTGTATATTAATTTTATTCTATATTTCTTATATACGTTTGTTTTTGATCTCAAGGGTGAGTCTCTTTTTTCGTTTTGTTATATTTTTAATTCACTATTTACATTTTTTAAAACTATTTGTACCATATACGCAATTTGCATCGAATGCTGCCTTAGCTACAACATTCTCACGTCAGCAATTGAAAGTATTTTAGAAGCATCGAAATATCCTAATGCTTATATTACGTATTTTAAATATTATTACGCTCAATAACATATTTCGAAGTGCACGTATCAACTGCAACTACATAGTAAAAGATCTAGTCCTGTATATAATGTATATTGAATAATACTTTATCTGCCTGGGATTAAATACGTTAAAAGGGGATTATACTTGCAACCATTTGTGTGAATGGTAATAAAGTAGAGAAGTCATTTGACTTTATAATAATATTCAATATTTTCTTGTCTATTAATATTGTATCACATGAAACATAGTCAGGTTAAGTTTTACGGTGTCACTTTTCATTCATTCAGAATCACATGACAACCCAGAAAGAAAATTACTTAGTATGGGTGTATGGGTGTATGAATTACTATATTTACGTTGATAGAACAAGGTCTTTATTTTGGGTTTAATAGACTAATCCTTTCATAGACTATTTTCTCTTACTACTGTTAAAAGAAATATATACCTAAATTTATACCTTCTATGGCTGAGAATAGGTTTGACTAACTATTTAAGTATCTAATATTTCCCTCAAACTCCCCTATCCAGTATAATTTATATATGGCAGGAAAAGTCAATATATCGCATCTTGAATATTGATGAAAACTCAGTATTTCTTCACCAAATAACGGCAGAACACTCCAAACTAAAGCCTTATATTATTATGGCTCTATTTTTGTTATGAAATTCTGTTATGATATCTTTTTAGATCTCTCTTTCATGAATGGGTCTGTTTCCACTTCAATCTTTCTAGATATATTCCCTTAGCATTTTGATAAGCAGTCATGCGGATTACTAATTTTAATGTGCAGTACGGTTGCATTTTTCATCTATTTCAAAGTATTTGGGTGAGAATTATATACACTACTTCTGTATCTCAGTACTTATTTTCCTTTCGGTTTGAATGGTTCCTAAACTTTCCATCAATCTAGAGCACCTTTGAGAATCCAGCAGATCTTCCATAAGTAAAATTTTTATTGAATACTATATATATGTTTAACTATGTCAAAATTATATGACTTTATTATTGTTACTTTTGATCAAAATATACTTGTCAACATATATATTTGCAGGTTTTCGCAAAGCATATTAAAATTTACTTCAAAAAACAAAACGAATTATATATACATATAAATTTAGAATATATTTGGCTAATACATTATTATCAAATAGAATAATTTACCGAAATCTATTTAGGAAGCAGTAATGTCATCATAGGCAACGAGACTATTATGTTTTATCTCATAGTAGGTGTCTGGATTTTAATTACAAGACAAAGTCACGTGACTCAATTTGGAACAGAGAGATGTTGCAATATTTTGCGAAGACAGAAGAGCTATATCCGAATCCTTCTAATGGAGATTTTTCAAAATAGTTATTAGATATATTGGAAATTTTAAGGTGATATTTAATTAAAGTCTTATGAATACAAACACAATAAACTAATTTTTGATATGTTAGAAAGGAATAGATCGTGTAATCAAGGATTAAACAGACATGCATGGGTTTAAGCTTGTTTACGGTGGTAGGTAGCCTTCCCCTGGAATGTCCTAAATTGAGTTAGATTTTGTAGGGAATTATGATACTTTGCTTATAGTACAGAGCCTCTAATTTGGGTTTTGATAATCTAATCCTTTTAGAAACTATCTTCTAAAACAAGTGTTAAGGGGTATATAATACAGTGTGAAATTATGACGATTCCCAATTTTTTTATTCAATTGGGTTACAAATTATAAATCTGATTGTAACCGCTCATTTCATATCACACACTTATATATTAAACACTCATTCCTTTATAGTTTTATGAAACCCCATATTTTGGCCTTATAGTTATGTTTGACTTTCACATCTTTTTTCTCTGTAAATGAACGCCATACTTGCATAATATGACCTCATTCAATTGCAAAGGAATAAAGCATCCGAATAAGTTTAATATTTCTTTTAAGTCAATGGCAAAAACTAAAAAAATTGCTAAGCATTTTGCACTTCCATCAAATTAACACATCAATAAATAAACTTCACACATGTTCGCCGTAAGAGTGATCTAGCAAATTTTGAATACCCTTTATATAATATTAATTACTCCCCTTTGAAATTCATTTTGTTCCACTTTTGGGTTAAAAGCACATGTTACTGGTTCTCAACAAATCTTATAATGAAGTAATATCAAATTCCAAATATATTTATCGTTTATTACAGATACATCTTAAAGTCAAATTTCCTGTATATAAGGTGTTCTGGGTATCAATTAATTTAATTTCATATTCAAATATAATATTGTGAGAATTTCTGAGAATTTTCAATTTATATTTTTCTGAAGTAAAAAAATTATGAATCTGGATGTAAACTGTTCCACATAAAATAGTAAGAATTAAAATTTTGAACAAGATTATACAAGTTTCAACGATGAAAGGAAAGGAGTATGGTCGAGATACTATGTTCATGATTGTACCTTGTAATTTTTGCAGAGTTTTACCTTACTGAAAATTAATTTGGGTGTATAGGTGTATGAATTACTATATTTATGTTGATAGTACAGGGCCTTTATTTTGGGTTTAATAGACTATTTTCTCTTACTACTGTTAAAAGAAATATATACCTAAATTTATACCTTCTATGGCTGAGAATAGGTTTGACTAACTATTTAAGTATCTAATATTTCCCTCAAACTCCCCTATCCAGTATAATTTATATATGGCAGGAAAAGTCAATATATCACGTGTTGAATATTGCTGAAAACTCAGTATTTCATGACCAAATAACGGCAGAACACTCCAAACTAAAACCTCATATTATTATGGCTCTATTTTTGTTATGAAATTCTGTTATGTTATCTTTTTAGATCTCTCTTTCATGAATGGGTCTGTTTCCACTTCAATCTTTCTAGATATATTCCCTTAGCATTTTGATAAGCAGCTATGCGGATTACTAATTTTAATGTGCAGTACGGTTGCATTTTCCATCAATTCCAAAGTATGTGGGTAAGAATTATATACACTACTTGTATATCTCAGTACTTATTTTCCTTTCAGTTTGTATGGTTCCTAAACTTTCCACCAATCTAGGCCACCTTTGAGAAGCCAGCAGTTCTTCCATATAAAATTTGGAATATCTTTGGCTACTACATTAGTATAAAATAGAATAATCTACCGAAATCTATTTAGGAACCAGTAATGTCATCATAGGCTAACTAACAATTTTGTTTTATCTCATAGTAGGTGTCTGGATTTTAATTACAAGACAAAGTCACGTGACTCAATTTGGAACAGAGAGATGTTGCATTATTTTGCGAAGACAGAAGAGCTATATCTGAATCCTTCTAATGGAGATTTTTCAAAATAGTTATTAGATATATTAGAAATTTTAAGGTGATATTTAATTAAAGGTTTTTGAAAACAAACACAATAAACTCAATTTTCGATAAGTTAGAAAAATATAGATCGTGTAATCAAGGATTAAACAAACATGCATGGGTTTAAGCTTGTTTACGGTGGTAGGTAGCCTTCCCCTGGAATGCCCTAAGTTGAGTTAGATTTTGTAGGGAATTATTATATTTTGCTTATAGTGTAGAGTCTCTAATTTGAGTTTTGATAATCTAATCCTTTCAGAAACTATCTTCTTAAACCAGCGTTAAGGGGGTTATACAAAAGAAAATATTATGTTTCAGCCTCTTTAAGAATACTTTTGGAAAATTGAGGGAGCTTGTATGATGGAAAAACAAGAACAAAGAAAGTTACTATTCTTTTGCAGTTTACTCGTCAGTGTTATTGCTCTTTGGTGGTTTTAGAATGTATTTAACTTATTTCGTATTGGAATGTTTTCAGATCGGCCTGTTCAGGAATATGAACGGTACACTACTTTTCAGGGTAATGTGCTAAATTACCTGGAGTTTTATTTTCTCAGACAGTTTCGAGTATGCGTGTATGGGAGTATGAATTTCTATATTTATGTTGATAGTACAAAGCCTTTACTTTGGTTTAATAGCTAATCCTTTCATAGACTATTTTCTCTTAAAAAGAATATAGACATACAAAAATATTATATTGTAACCTATTTAGATATACTGTTGGAGATGGAGATGTTACCCTCGAAACAATCACGGAGAACGTTATTGTTCTTTCGCGGTTTACTCATCAGTGTTATTGCTTCGTTGGTGGTTTTAGCATGTATTTAACAATGGAAAAGATTTCAATTGAAAACTTATCACGTGGAAACGGTTCAGAATATGAATGGTACACTACCTTTTCTAAATAATTTGCAACATTCCTCAGAATGATTATTTTAGTTAGTTGCCTTGAGTTTCATTTTCTTAAAACAATTAGGTGCCCCGGTGTACTGGGGTACTGGAGGCCAGTATGAATTCTGAGCCAGTGGGAAATATAATGGGTAATGTAATGTCAGACTATCTTTATGTTGCGTTTATCTCGGAATAAAGATGGCTGGTAAATTAACGATTACTTAAAGTGGTTCTTGTGGGTAATGGTTGTCGATATCTTCGTGGACGCTTCCTTCGTTTAAAGAATGAATCGATGGTAGACTGTTGCTGATGTCTTTTTCTAGATCTGGTTTATTTTTGAGTGGATCTAGCATGGAGATTAGTACTGATAATCATCTTATTATATTTGTTGTAAATATCCAAGAGATTGCGCAGACGTTTCTTATTGTACTGAACTCTGGTAAGGATTTTCTTTGTATGCGGAATTCTGCGGTTGATGAAATAATTTCGTTCAAGATGCAGGAGAATAGACCGCCGTAATTGATGAGAAGTAAATCTAAATTAGGAACGCCGCTAAGTGCCTAGAATTAGTTTTGCAGTGCCCAAATCCTTACTTCCTAATTGCTATGAATTGCAATGACTTTTGCTAAAAGTTTTAACACCTAAGAAGACTTGACACGTCTATCTAGAAAAACTTATGAATCTCTCATATTAAGTCGATAACTCAAGTACTGCAACTGCTACAATTTAGAAAGCCTCTTTTTCAGCTTTGTCTTAGATTCTAAGCTTTTTAGTTGGCGATATGTTAGAACATGCGTACTGTGTATATTGGAATTTGGATTGTCTATGATTTGGGTGGCTCATATAATTTTCTTGAGTTTGGTATTCAATATCCTTACCTACAGTCAAATGAGATTTACATCTTCTAAATTTTGTTATTTTTTCTAGATTTGAATATCAATGCATACTACTTTGTATAGTAATGATTTAGCATGTCTCTGAAATCAAACCTTGATTTATAAAACATTTCCCATCATGCAAAGGTTTCCAATTAATTTTTATATTACATAGCCTTAATAGAGCTTAGCGACTAATTTTGTTGAATCTCTGATTGCTAATAATCAAAGCCCTAAGCAAATCTTTTCCCCTGTAACATCATTTATGCATAAAAAGCTTGTCTATGGAACCTCCTTGTTAATATTCTTTATTGTGGGGAAAGACAGAATAGAAATTAGCCGCATCTTAAAAGGTTGGGTTTCTTCAATAGGGTTCTGTGAATGTATCATTCGTGGTCAGCATTTTGCATATATTCTGTAGATGCTCAAGTTGTAATCAATTAGTGTTCTGATTCGTATAAGCCCATGATGGCATATTCTTCCAAAAATTCAAGTTTGTCAATTCTTTGTCATAATTCCATAAACTTAATACTGTAGTTAATTTTTTCTAAAATCCTGTTTAGTATAAAGTCTGTTTATTATTTATATTCGGTACCAAGAGAGCATAGTCTGCAAATTGTAATCAATTTTGCTTATGATGTGAGAGAGAATACTTAAAACTATTCTGTGTCCAACTATCTCTCTTAGTAACCTCGTAATGCAAGTTAGGCAATATAAATATTTACATTTTTGTAATTTATTATTTTTTTATTCATCTTTTCTGAATCTTTCTGGAATTATTGATCATCTTAATATATTTGATGCTGCAGGTATAGAAGTGGAAAAGATACTTTAACAAACAAAATTTTTTGGCAAGCTGATTATCTGAAAAAGCTTGCTAAGAATAAAATTTAATTTTTTCTGTAAGTTGCATGTTCTCTTCTTGTACAATCTATAGAACAACTTTTAGATAAGAATAGGGAAATGTGTAAACATAGAAATGATATCGAAATATTAAATAAGTCTGTTCCTGCTTGCAATGAATGTTTACAGACTCTCAACAAGATAAAGTTAAAAAGTAAATTTATAAGAAGCGATTTCAGTTCGTCTTATCTGAGAACTTATTGAAATTCGTACGGGGGCAATGTGATGCATTAGCCAAAGTTAGTCGAAGCACGACTTGGCTTCATAGGATCTTATGTGCACTTCGTCATAAAAAAAATTAAAAATTATGTAACGAAAAATTAAAAAGTTTTCAGAAATCTGGCCTGTAAGTAAGTGCTTAAGAGAAATTTTATTTTGGTTTACAGTCTGCGAAAGAAATTAAAAATCATACGTTCAATAATTATCCTAATGCGTAATAATTTGTAACCTTTTTGGATTTGATCAGAAGAACATGCATATTACAGCCCACCTTAGTTTTCCAGTAGTAGAAAGGAAGTGTAATTCCTTTAAAATATAAATGAAGTTGTCAGACTTAAAGCTACAATGCTTGGGAATTATTCCAAGGTCTATTTAATTTTCAGAACTATCATATATATTGCAATATTCTTCAATTTTTGTTATTCAATAATTGTTGCGTAATATTTCAGCTTGATTGTGCACCTTATTATCCATTAAAAGCTGAGAGAAATAACGATATTTTCAAATATTTGAAACTTTCAGTTGTGTTAATTATATTTGATACTCGTATATGTAAGATGTACATATTTGACGGTGTGGGTTGAGTGAAGAGGCTTATCTAGAGTTATCCTTGGAAATCTGCAAGAAATTAAAAATCATACGTTCAATAATTATCCTAATGCATAATAACTTGGAACCTTTTACAGCCCACTATATTTTTTCAATAGATAGAAAGAAATGTGTGATTTTTTGTACCATAAAAACTAAAAAGTTTTCATACTGTAAGATATGTAGCCTTCAGATAAGTAGTACTTAGAACTTAAGAGAAATTTTATTTTTGGCTTATATCGTAAACTTTAGTGTTAGAAGGGTGTTCAAAATCTGTGACTTTTGCTTAAATCTCAATTTCTTTGAGTTGTGCTTAAAACCTGACATATAGCACATGGAGAGTCATATTAATTATGCTAGATGTCTGGAATTAAATGTGCTAAATATCTTAATTTATATATTAAATTGTGCTCAAATCAAATCATATTTTTCGTCTGTGTATAAGGAGGTCATATTTATTTTGCTTTTATTACTAATTAAAGTATTTAAAACTATTTTACTGCATGAGCCAATCATTTGACATGATTATGGTACATTCAAGGTTACCTTTTTCGTCTAGAATATGTATTGCTCTATATGCCAGCTGAATTTCAATTTTTCAATTAAATGATAAGACAGTTTCAGAATAGTAAATATACAGAATACTCTTGCAATTGAATACAAAATGTATCTTACAAGAAGACTATTTGTAACCCTGGTAGATACTATCAATCTTTATTCTGCATTTGTACTTTAAAACAACTTAGAGAATTAAATAAAGATCCATTTCATTATACACAATATTATTTGTTTATTTGTTTATTATATTTGATTTTTTATTTGGTTTGAAATGTCGTTTTTTAACAGCTTTCCATTACTCGCTTAATTCTTTCAACTTTTCAATTTGTTCTTTCATAGATCCTCATTTTTTGGAATATGTTTCCATAGCAACAAAGTAACGCTTCATTTCAGCTTCAAAGCAATTCATTGCTTTAAGTCGTGGAACTGTCTTTGATTTAATGTCCAGCAAAATATTCAAAACTACTAATAAAATCTTCGGAATCCAAGGTAAATTGATAAAGTGCTTCTTATCAGAATTCATGAAATATTCAATATACATAATAAGATTTGAGCTTCCTTTTATTATTAAGCTGATCCAATTGTTGAATTTTTGGTATTTGGTTAATAGTATTATTTTTAGTAAATTATCAATTCGTTGTATTAAATAAGTCATTTTTGTTGGGTACGAGAATAATGATATTTGCAGCAAGCACTTAAAATCCTTGAAATCTATAAAATCTTTTTCATTTATATTGAGCTCGTTGATTATAAATTGGGAAAATATCATTTCACTCGGATTTTTTTCACGAAGAATTTCATCACCAGTAACATTAACCAAATTTTCTGTTTTGTTTTCATGATTAATATTATTTTTAGTAGTATTATTCTCGTTTATTGCTGTGGATGTTGAAAAAGTGATACAATTATTAACAGAACTTCTTCCACCTTCACAATAAAGATCAAGCTTGTGGTCATGGCTAAATGTCTTTGATGTGATTGGTTCATACCTGAACCTTCTCTCATATACTTTGACCAGCTCAAGTATTAATCTTAGTTGCATATTACTGGGTGGTTCTATTTTTGTAGCTTCTTCTTTAATGAGAAAGGGTTTGGAATGAATTATGGAAATATAATGATCAAAGATGTAACAGATCCACCATAGATCTTTTGAATAAGTTAAAGTGGAATCATAAGAGTTAAAATTATGACTATTGTTGTCATTTGCTGATATTGGCCTGTCCCAATTTTGGTTGTGATGAAGGTTATTTTCATGGGCTATGTTAGTACTATGCCTGTATGTTTTTCCCACATTCAATCCTAATTCCATTCCGTAATGGATACAATTTGATATGTCGTTTGCAGCTTTCCTATAATTATCGAAACAAGAATTTAGAAGCAATAAACGGCAGATAAACTTGGTGAAGATGTTATTATCTCCTAGTTGTGGCATTGCTAGTAATAGCAGCTTTATTTTTAATGATAACCTATCACAGAACTTCCTTAACTCATTGCTATAGTCTGATAATTTAAAGATCTTGTTTTCAACCAATAATGTTTCAGATAGTTTATCACCTATGGATAACAATACTATACTGTAAGTGATCAAATTTGGTACTATTTTAGTATTGTAATTTCCCCAGAATTCGACCTCATTGATAATTGGAAACAGGGTGTTGAATTTGAAGAAATATATTTTGATTAACTCTTTAGTGATGTATTCATTTAATTCTAATTTAAATGCATCAATTGAAATTAAAAAACGAAACTGATCTTTGGAGTGAATGTGATAATTTTTTATATTAGCACTAAATAAATCTTCACTTAAGTTGAAATTATAGCTCCATTTGATGTATATTGGAATGATTTCAGAAACTTGAAGATGATAAGGAACGTAGGATATTATGGAAGGAATTATAGAGGGTAGCTCCTTTAGTGACATTACTTGCTTATTTGATGTCGCTTTCAGAGATGATCCTGTTATACTTGTATTTGGTAATCTCATAGTTGGTTTCACTTTTTCCACTACCGTAATAGGCTTAGTTATCTTCCACATCCTTTTTGGTTTTTGTTCTGGCGATATTAGGATTGTTTTTGATTTTTCTTTGAAAATTTCTTCTATTGGAAAAGGCATTTCTATTTTTTGCTTTAATTGTTCATATGTCTGGGATAGATAGTTACACTTAGCAGGCAGTGGTATCCCTAGATTGCTTCTTGAGGCGAGAAGTTTTGATGATTGATATTTGATTTTAGATCCCGTGGCTGTGCATATTGAGGAGATTTAAGATGAATTGACTGGTGAAGTTGTCATCATTGGGGAAATTAGAAAAGTATTTGTTTGAATATAATTTTTGCCCTCGCAACTTAGAAGTTCTCCTGAGGTGTGAAATGTGTTGAACGAAGAAATTTGTTGCTCAGCTTCATTATGTCCTCGATCTGATTCTTGATCTGATATTTGGAGAGAATATTGTCCTAAGGCTTTTTCAGATACCCTACTTGAGTTTTTATTGATTTTCAATTTGGAAAGCATCATTTTCTTTACTTCAATCTTAGACTTCTTCATAATTCTTTTATGCAATACTTGAGAAGAATCGTAAAATATTAGTTTTGGTGTTTCGTCTATTATCTCAAATCTGTTTCTGTTATTTTCTTTCTTCGACAGAGATTTCATTAATTCATTTTCCATGATACCTATTTGATAATTCTGCTTCATAACTTTATTGTTATTTTTCTGTGTTTTATTAAATTGATCTTCCTGATTTATTTTCAAGTCACACCTCAATTTAGTCTTCTGACAGTTATGACAGTCAGTAGAATTATAATCATCTGACAAAATTGAACAATGTAGCCTTTTTGAACGGCAAAAGCTGCACGCTTTACATTGCCTACGAGCGCTAATGCTGGAGTCGAAAACTTGAAAGTTGAACATATAATTCATGTGCTAGATAATATTAAACTCGTGTCTGTCAATTGGTAGAAATATTCAACAATAATTTCTATAAAGAAATGTAATTTGAAGTACTTTATTTTTTCCCTTTAAACTTCAAGGGGTTGAGATCTTTTACCGCCTCTAGTTGACGTTCAAAAACATCCAACTACTACTTTTTAAAATATTTTCTAACCTATCGAAAGACTTTTAATTTAGTCTTCTAGATCTTGATTCTGGTTTCAATGGGGCAAATATTTTAAACTCTTTGTGGCCTTACTATACACCAGATTGATTATTTTGAGCAAATATCCGTCTTTCAAAATTTTGAATAAGATTTTGTGGTCCTTGGATATCCTTTTGATAGTACAAAGTATGAAGGGGTAATATTTTTTAATGAAATATTTTATAGAAATTGTTCAAAAGTGGTATTATTCGTGAAAAGAGGAGAATTTTAATTTCTGATTATTGCTTAAACTGGAATCTTGGTTTCATCACTTGGTATACCAATTTCAAAACAAACTATGATAAACATCTGGTGCAGCAGCTAATGTAACACTTTGGAGGTGTTGCTGCCAAATTCGAATTCAAGTTTGTTAAAGAATTCCAGAGAATAATAGCACAAAGAACATTTGATAAATTACAAGAGGGGGTAAAAAAGGAGAGCTTTGAAAAGATACAAAATATAAATTACGTCATAGATTGAGATGCATCTAGTAAACCCCACCTTCCCTTTTTAACAGAATTTACACATGAGCCATATTTCTATGTGGTGTGAGTTATGGGGATTGAACTTAGTTTGTGGCATAATAATTTTAAACATGAATACCATTTGGAACTTTCCGAAAGTAATTAGCAATCTGCAATTCGAAAAGTAGTTGAAAAGAAAACAGATCAAAGTTCCTTGTATTTTATTTCATAAAGTCCTCTTCCATCTTCATGATTACTTTTTACGATTATTGTGTAAGAAAGTTGTGTATATAATTTAGAGCTTATGTGCATGATTAACAGAAAGCTGACTCATATACCTATTTTGGACAATTTAAAACTAAAGGGGCAACAAAATATAAAAATATAATTAATTCCCAATCTCAAGCAATGCTGCACAATGATTTTCTATTGGGAACAGGCGATACGTGCATGAATAACAATAGATTCACCACTTCCAAAACATTTAGAAACTAAAAAATCTTTTAACTACAAATTCGTATTAAATACGTACTCTGAATATGTATGTTGTCATACCAAGGATATTAACCAGGACAGTTGTAATCAAGTCTCAAAAATATACAAGAATTTTCGAGATTACAAATTAAACTAATTAATAAAAGATTATTGAATAACAAAAACAATTGAAGAATATTACAATGCATATTGTGTTTCTGAAAATGAAAAGGACCTTGAAATAATTCCCAAGCATTGTAGCTTCAAGTGTGACAACTTCATTTATTTTTTGGAGGAATTACACTTCATTTCTACTACTGAAGAACTAAAGTGGGCTGTAAATAGGTTCCAAGTTATTAAGCATTAGGACAATTACTAAACATATGATTTTTAATTTCTTTTAACAGTCTAAAATGGTCAGTAATTTGTATGTTCTTCTAATAAAATCCAAAAATATTACAAGTTATTACGGATTAAGATAATTATTGAACGTATGATTTTCAATTTCTTTTCCAGATCTCCAATACTTACTCTATATGAGCGATTTTACTCAAACCAGAGCGTCAAATATGTACATCTTACATATACGAATATCAAATATAATTAACACAACTGAAGGTTTCAAATATTTGAAAATATTGCTAGTTCTCTGAACTTCTTAGTGGAAAATAAAGTACACAATCAAACCGAAATAATTTATATTGCTTGAAACATACCACAATGCAATTGTTTTTGGAATTACGTAAGAATTGATGATGATCACATAACATAATTTGAAATGCAACATTATTGGGTTATAATTTAGAAATTTTAAATAAAATGCACATTATGCATGTATTCTGCAGTTGACTTTTGTTAAAAACTCCCTTACAGAAAGTTAACCATAATAGCTTGCTGTCATTGCGTGGGTTCCATTGCAAATATAAAAGAGCTTTCTATTTTCTAAAAAATGGATTTTATCTTCTACTTGTAACCAAAGTCCCTCAAAATGAGAATCTTCTATTTACTTATTTTGTTTGCAACAGCTTTTTTTAAAGTGTTTTCAAAGGACATTGGAGGAGGATCAAATAAAATTGGTACTTCTACGACAGATATTACAGCTGATTCCGATCAAATAGGATTAATTCGTCGAGATTCGGTATCTACACCAACTGCTTGCTCTCCACAAGGCTCACGCTCTACAGGATTTAACGCTGTATTTTATCAGTACCCAAGTGAAATGTACCCAAATCAACCAGATTTGGACCTGCGAGCGAATTTAACCTTCATGGAATATGGATACAAGCAGCGTAGCATAACAGCCTATGCGTATGGTGTCACTGATATTAATTTTAATTTGTGGCAGGTTAACATTTGTCATTACACTGATATAAATACCCTAGGTGTAATATACGGTCAAACAATGACGGTTAATAATTACACGTTGGAGCTCAAAGGATATTTTCTAGCTCCAGAAACAGGTAATTACGTGGTGTCCATGTATACAGACGATGGTTCTCTTTTACGTATGGGAGACAGTCAGGCATTTGAATGTTGTAATACAAATGTTTCTGCTAATAATGGACAATATATTTTATGGACAGTCCTGGATATGTATACTACACATACAAGCACTGTGCACCTTCTGAAAGGATATTATTATCCAATTCTGATAATTAAAGTTAATGATGTGTGGTGTATGTGGCTTGTTTTTAATATAACTACTCCAAGTGGAAATGTTATATCGAATTTTACAAACGTTTACAACTTTGATTGCCAAGCAGTAGTAACAATCACTAAACCATGGATTGAAACAGTTACTTCAACTACAACCATCACTCCCACTAACACTGATGGAACTACTACTGTAGAAGTCTTGACTCCATATCCCATCACCACCATTACGACTCCATGGACCGGAACTATTACTTCAACAACTACTATTACTCCAACTCTTTCAGATGGTACTGCTACTATTAAGGTATTGACTCCATATCCCATCACCACCGTTACGACTCCATGGACCGGAACTGTTACTTCTACTACCACTATTACTCCAACTACCTCTGGTGGCACCACTACTGTTGAAGTATTAACTCCGACTGGTGGAATCACTACTATCACGACTCCATGGACTGGAACTGTTACTTCAACTAATACTATTACCCCAACTACCTCTGGTGGAACTACTACTGTTGAAATATTAACTCCAACTACTCCGGGTGTGACAACTATCACAACTCCTTGGACTGGAACTGTTTCTTCTACTGTTACTATTACTCCATCAACATCTGGTGGTACTACTACTGTTGAAGTGTTAACTCCAACAGGTGGAATCATTACAATTACTACTCCATGGACCGGAACTGTTACTTCAACCACCACCGTTACTCCAACTGATTCAACTGGTACTACTACTGTTGAAGTATTGACTCCAACTACCCCAGGTATTACTACAATTACTACTCCATGGACTGGAACTGTTACTTCAACTATTACTATTACTCCAACTACCTCTGGTGGTACTACTACTGTTGAAGTATTAACTCCAACTGGTGGAATAACTACTATCACTACTCCATGGACCGGAACTGTTACTTCAACCACTACTATTACTCCATCAACATCTGGTGGTACTACTACTGTTGAAGTGTTAACTCCAACTGGTGGAATCACTACTATTACTACTCCATGGACTGGAACTGTTACTTCAACTACTACCATTACTCCAACTGTATCAGGTGGTACTACTACTGTTGAAGTATTAACTCCAACTGGCGGAATCACTACGATTACTACTCCTTGGACTGGAACTGTTACTACAACTACTACTATTACTCCAACTGTATCAGGTGGAACTACTACTGTTGAAGTGTTGACTCCAACTGGTGGAATCACTACTGTTACTACTCCATGGACCGGACCTGTTACTTCAACCACTACTATTACTCCATCAACATCTGGTGGTACTACTACTGTTGAAGTGTTAACTCCAACTGGTGGAATCACTACTATTACTACTCCATGGACTGGATCTGTTACTTCAACTACTACCGTCACTCCAACAACATCTGATGGTACTACTACTGTTGAAGTATTAACTCCAACTGGTGGAATCACTACTATTACTACCCCATGGACTGGAACTGTTACTTCAACCACTACTATTACTCCATCAATATCAGGTGGAACTACTACTGTTGAGATATTGACTCCAACTTCTCCTGGTGTGACAACTATCACTACTCCTTGGACAGGAACTGTTTCTTCAACTATTACTATTACTCCATCAACATCAGGTGGTACTACTACTGTTGAGGTATTGACTCCAACTACTCCAGGTATTACTACCATTACGACTCCATGGACTGGAACTGTCACTTCTACTATTACTATTACTCCATCAACATCAGGTGGAATAACTACTGTTGAAGTATTGACTCCAACTACTCCAGGTGTTACTACTATTACTACCCCATGGACCGGAACTGTTACTTCAACTATTACTATCACCCCAACTGAATCAGATGG
>JAKUBO010000093.1:0-15639 GCA_030566905.1 Chernovozyma aurita
ACATCTGTTCTTATTAAAGGACCACTTGGAGTCAACACCTCAACAGTAGTAATACCACCTGATGTTGATGGAGTAATAGTAATAGTTGAGGCGACAGATCCAGTCCATGGAGTAGTGACAGTAGTTACTCCAGGAGTAGTTGGAGTCAATACTTCAACAGTAGTAGTACCACCTGATGTTGATGGTGTGACGGTGGTAGTTGAAGTTTGAGTTCCAGTCCATGGGGTAGTAATAGTAGTAATACCTGGAGTGGTTGGAGTCAATACTTCAACAGTAGTAGTACCACCTGATTCAGTTGGGGTGATAGTAATAGTTGAAGTGACAGTTCCGGTCCAAGGAGTAGTAATTGTTGTTACACCTGGAGTAGTTGGAGTCAATAATTCAACAGTAGTAGTACCACCTGATGTTGATGGAGTAATAGTAATAGTTGAAGTTACGGTTCCTGTCCATGGAGTAGTGACAGTAGTTACTCCAGGAGTGGTTGGAGTCAATACTTCAACAGTAGTTATTCCTCCTGATGTTGATGGAGTAATAGTAATAGTTGAAGTGACAGTTCCTGTCCATGGAGTAGTGATAGTTGTCACACCTCGAGTGGTTGGAGTCAATACTTCAACAGTAGTAGTACCACCTGATTGAGTTGGGGTGATAGTAATAGTTGAAGTGAAGGTTCCAGTCCATGGTGTAGTAATAGTAGTAACACCAGGAGTGGTTGGAGTCAATACTTCAACAGTAGTAGTACCACCTGATGTTGATGGAGTAATAGTAATAGTTGAAGTGACGGTTCCGGTCCATGGTGCAGTAATAGTTGTAACACCAGGAGTGGTTGGAGTCAATACTTCAACAGTGGTAGTACCACCTGATGTTGATGGAGTAATAGTAATAGTTGAAGTTACGGTTCCAGTCCATGGGGTAGTTATAGTAGTTACTCCAGGAGTAGTTGGAGTCAATACTTCAACAGTAGTTATTCCACCTGATGTTGATGGAGTAATAGTAATAGTTGAAGAGAAAGTTCCTGTCCATGGAGTAGTGACAGTAGTTACTCCAGGAGTAGTTGGAGTCAATACTTCAACAGTAGTTATTCCTCCTGATGTTGATGGAGTAATAGTAATAGTTGAAGAGAAAGTTCCTGTCCATGGAGTAGTGATAGTTGTTACACCTGGAGTGGTTGGAGTCAATACTTCAACAGTAGTTATTCCTCCTGATGTTGATGGAGTAATAGTAATAGTTGAAGTGAAGGTTCCAGTCCATGGAGTAGTAATAGTAGTGATTCCAACAGTTGGAGTCAATACTTCAACAGTAGTAGTGCCACCTGATGTTGATGGAGTAATAGTAATAGTTGAAGTGACAGTTCCTGTCCAAGGAGTAGTGATAGTTGTTACACCGGGAGTAATTGGAGTCAATACTTCAACAGTAGTAGTACCACCTGATACAGTTGGAGTAATGGTGGTGGTTGAAGTGACGGTTCCGGTCCATGGAGTAGTGATAGTTGTAACACCTGGGGTGGTTGGGGTCAACACTTCAACGGTAGTAGTACCACCTGATGTTGTAGGAGTAATAGTAGTAGTTGAAGTAACAGTTCCAGTCCATGGAATAGTAATAGTAGTGATTCCACCAGTTGGAGTTAATACTTCAACAGTAGTAGTACCTCCTGAAGTTGATGGAGTAAGAGTAGTAGTTGAAGTAACTGTTCCAGTCCACGGAGTAGTAATGGTAGTAATACCAGGAGTAGTTGGAGTTAATACTTCAACAGTAGTAGTGCCATTAGAGTTAGTTGGAGCAATAGTAGTAGTTGAAGTAATAGTTCCAGTCCATGGAGTAGTAATAGTAGTGATTCCACCAGTTGGAATTAATATTTCAACAGTAGTAGTTCCTCCAGAGGTAGTTGGAGTAACGGTGGTAGTTGAAGTAACAGTTCCGGTCCATGGAGTAGTAATAGTAGTAATACCTGGAGTAGTTGGAGTTAATACTTCAACGGTAGTAGTACCACCAGAGGTAGTTGGAGTGATAGTGGTAGTTGAAGTAACAGTTCCAGTCCATGGAGTGGTGATAGTAGTGATTCCACCAGTTGGAGTCATTATTTCAACAGTAGTAGTACCACCTGAGGTAGTTGGAGTAATGGTAGTAGTTGAAGTAACAGTTCCGGTCCATGGAGTTGTAATAGTAGTAATATCTGGAGTAGTTGGAGTTAATACTTCAACAGTAGTAGTGCCATCAGAGTTAGTTGGAGCAATAGTAGTAGTTGAAGTAATAGTTCCAGTCCATGGAGTAGTAATAGTAGTGATTCCACCAGTTGGAGTCAATATTTCAACAGTAGTAGTACCTCCTGAAGTTGATGGAGTAAGAGTAGTAGTTGAAGTAACAGTTCCAGTCCAAGGAGTGGTAATAGTAGTAATACCTGGAGTAGTTGGAGTCAATACTTCAACAGTAGTCGTGCCATCTGAAACAGTTGGAGTGATAGTGGTAGTTGAAGTTTGAGTACCGGTCCATGGAGTGGTGATAGTAGTGATTCCACCAGTTGGAGTCATTATTTCAACAGTAGTAGTACCACCTGAGGTAGTTGGAGTAATGGTAGTAGTTGAAGTGACAGTTCCAGTCCAAGGAGTAGTAATAGTAGTAATACCTGGAGTAGTTGGAGTCAATACTTCAACAGTAGTCGTGCCATCTGAAACAGTTGGAGTGATAGTGGTAGTTGAAGTTTGAGTACCGGTCCATGGAGTGGTGATAGTAGTAATTCCACCAGTTGGAGTCAACACTTCAACAGTAGTAGTACCACCTGATACAGTTGGAGTAACGGTGGTGGTTGAAGTAACAGTTCCAGTCCATGGAGTAGTAATAGTAGTGATTCCACCAGTTGGAGTCAACACTTCAACAGTAGTAGTACCACCTGATACAGTTGGAGTAATGGTTGTGGTTGAAGTATCAGTTCCGGTCCATGGGGTAGTAATAGTTGTGATTCCACCAGTTGGAGTCAATACTTCAACAGTAGTAGTACCACCTGATGTCGATGGAGTGACGGTGGTAGTTGAAGTAACAGTTCCAGTCCATGGAATAGTAATAGTAGTGATTCCACCAGTTGGAGTCAACACTTCAACAGTAGTAGTACCACCTGATACAGTTGGAGTAATGGTTATGGTTGAAGTAACAGTTCCGGTCCATGGAGTAGTAATAGTAATGATACCACCAGTTGGAGTCAATACTTCAACAGTAGTAGTTCCTCCAGAGGTAGTTGGAGTAATGGTAGTAGTTGAAGTGGCGGTTCCTGTCCAAGGAGTGGTAATAGTAGTGATTCCACCAGTTGGAGTCAATACCTCAACAGTAGTAGTTCCACCAGAGGTAGTTGGAATAATGGTTGTGGTTGAAGTAACAGTTCCAGTCCATGGAGTAGTTATAGTAGTGATTCCACCAGTTGGAGTCAACACTTCAACAGTAGTAGTACCACCTGATACAGTTGGAGTGATAGTAGTAGTTGAAGTAACAGTTCCAGTCCATGGAGTGGTAATAGTAGTGATTCCACCAGTTGGAGTCAATACTTCAACAGTAGTAGTACCACCTGAAGTAGTTGGAGTAATAGTGGTAGTTGAAGTAACATTTCCGGTCCATGGAGTAGTAATAGTTGTGATTCCTCCAGTTGGAGTTAATACTTCAACAGTAGTAGTTCCTCCAGAGGTAGTTGGAGTAATAGTAGTAGTTGAAGTAACAGTTCCAGTCCATGGGGTAGTAATAGTTGTGATTCCACCAGTAGGAGTCAATACCTCAACAGTAGTAGTTCCACCAGAGGTAGTTGGAGTAATAGTTGTGGTAGAAGTGACAGTTCCAGTCCATGGAGTCGTAACGGTGGTTATATGACTTGGAGTCAAGACTTCGACAGTGGTAGTACCATCAGAGTTAGTTGGAGTAATGGTTGTTGTTGAAGTATCAGTTCCAGTCCATGGAGTAGTAATAGTGGTGACTTGACTTGGAGTCAATACTTCAATGGTGGTTGTTAAACCATTTGATGCAGACAAAGTAGTTGTAGATGTAGTACTTCCTGTCCATGGAATTGTAGTAGTCACTACTGCAGGGCATTCTACTGTTGAATCTTCAAAGCTATAAACGTTTGTAAAATCTGTGATAACTGTTCCGCTTGGAGTAGTTATTGAAAAATAAAAGTAGTTCGTGTTAATCCAGTTTATGTACATAATCTGGATTGGATAATAATATCCCTTCAGAAGATACAATGTAGTAGTATCATTACCATGGTAATAGTTTAAAGATGTATTGTCAGTTTCATATGGAACGTAAGTTTCATATGCAAATAAAGTATAGTTCATGTCATGAGCGGTCACACTTGTATTACAGCATTGGAATGCTTGAGAACCAAAACGTAGAAGTGCAGAATCATCTACTTCCAAGTATAGTGTGTAATAGCCTGTTTCAGGAGCATAAAAATATCCTGTGACCTCCATATTGAAGGCATCAGCCTGATTGGTTTCACTATTAGCAGTGAAAAGAATGAGTGTATCGTATATTGTTTGTGTCTGCCCAGCTTTAATCTCTGCAAGTGTTAAAGAAAAATAAAGATTAGTGACACCATAGGCATGGCCTAATATGGTGGAATTCTCCTTGAACCCATATTGCAAATAGTTGCCTTCAGATCTCAACCTAGTTAGATCAAACTCATAAAAGACAACAATAAATCCTGTGGATCGTGAGCCTTGGGGTAAGCAAGCAGTTGGTGAAGATATCGAAGCTCGACGAATTAATTCTATTTGATGAGAACCAGCTGTAATATTAGTGGTAGGATTGTCTATTCTATTTGACCCTGCTTCAATTTCCTTTGAAAACACCTTTACAAAAGCTGCCGCAAAGAAAATAAGTAAGTAGAAGATTTTCATTTTGAGGGACCTTGGTTACAAACAGAAGATATAATCCACTTTTAGAAGAAGAAATAGCTCTTTTATATTTGCAATGAAACCCATGAAATGACAGCAAGCTATTATGGTTAACTTTCTGTGAGAGAGTTTTTAACAATAGTCAACTGCAGAATACATGCATAATGTGCATTTTAATTAAAATTTTAATCTGTAACCCAAGAATGTTGCATTTAAATTATTTTATATAAGCTTCATTGATTCTTACGCAATTCCAAAAAATAATCGTATTGTGGTATTTTTCATACAATATGAATTATTTCGGTTTGATTGTGCACTTAATTATTCATTAAAAAACTGAGAGAAGTAACGATATTTTCAAGTATATGAAACTTACTGTTGTGTTAATTATATTTGATGCTCGTATATGTAAGATGTAAATATTTGAGACTCTGAATTGAGTGAGGTGGCTAATATAGAGTAATTATTGGAAATCTGCAACAAGAAATTAAGAATCATACGTTCAATAATTATCCTAATGCATAATAACTTGCAACCTTTTTACAGCCTACTTTAGTTTTTCAGTTGTAGAAAGGAGGTGTAATTCCTTTAAAAAGTAAATGAAGCTGTCATACTTGAGGCTACAATGTTTGGAATTTTTTTTAATGTCTATTTCATTTTCAGAAACATAATATACATAATATTCTTCAATTGTTTTTGTTATTCAATAATCTTTTATTAATTTTTTGAATTTGTAATCTCGAAATTCTTGTGTATATTTTTGAGATTTGAATACAACTGTCTTGGTTAATATCTTTGGTATGACAACAACTATATTCAAAGTATGTATTTAACACGAATCTGTAGTTAAAAGATTTTTTAGTTTCTAAATGGTTTGAAAGTGGTGAATCTATTGTTATTCATGCACGTATCGCCTGTGCCCACTAGAAAATTTTTGTGCGGTATGGCTTGAGATTGGGAACTAATTATGTTTTTATATTTTGTTGCTCCTTTAGTTAGAAATTGTCCAAAATAGGAACATAAGCCAGCTATAAATTACGTGATCAACTTTCTTACATAATCATCGCAAAAGAAGTAATCACAAAGATGGAAGGAGACATTATACAATAAAATCCAAGGATATTGATCTGATTTCTTTCTATTTACTTTTCAAATTCCAGATTCTTAATGACTTTCAGAAAGTTCCAAATGGTATCCATGTTTAAGATTATTATGCCACAAACTAAATTCAATTCCTATAATCCACGTCACATAGATACATGGCACATACGTAAATTCTGTTAAAGATGGAAGGTGGGTGTACTAAATGCATCTCAATCTATTCGTAATTTGTATTCTGTGTTATTTCAAAACTCTCCTTTTTCGCCCCCTAATTTATCAAAATGTTCTTTGTGCTATTTTCCTCGAAATTCTTTAGCAAACTTGAATTCAAATTAGGGAGCGTGATTTTCAAAGTTGTACAGTAGCTTCTGCACCTCGTGTGTAACATAGTTTGTTTTGAGATTGGTATATCACGTGATGCAACTAACGTACTAGATTGAGCTATAATTAGAAATCAAAATGCTCCTCTTTACAAGAATACTACCACTATTGAACCATTTCTATAAAATATTCATTAAAAAATATTACCCCTTCATACTTTGTAGTATCAATAGAATATGCAACGACTACCAAATCTTATTAAAAATTTTGAAAGACGGATATTTGCTCATAATAATCAATATGGTGTAATGCAAGGCCACAGAGTGCTTAAATTATTTGCCCAATTGGAACCAGAATCAAGATCTAGAAGACTAAATTAAAAATCTTTCGATTAGTTAGAAAATATTTTAAAGAGTAGTAGTTGCATGTTTTTGAACGTCAACCAGAGGTGAAAGTACTCAATCCCTTTAAGTTCAAAGGGAAAAAGAAAGCAATTCAAATCACATTTCTTTATTCAAACTATTATTGAATATTTTCACTAATTGACAGAAACGATATTAAGACTATTTAGCACATGCATTATATGTTCAACTTTCAAATTTTTGACTCCAGCAGTAATGCCCGTAAGCAATGTAAATCATGCAGCTTTTGCCGTTCAAAAAGACTACAATGTTCAATATCGTCAGATGATTATAATTCTGCTGACTGTAATAACTGTCAAAGGACTAAATTGAGGTGTGGCTTGAAAATGAATCAGAAAAATCAATTAAATAAAAGACAGAAAAATAGCAATAAAGTTTTGAAGCAGAATTATCAAATAGGTATCATGGAAAATGGATTAACAAAATCTCTGTCCATGAAAAAAAATAATACAAACAGATTTCAAATAATAGACGAAACGTAAAAACTAATATCTTACAATTCTTCTCAAGTATTGCATAAAAGAATTATAAAGAATTCTAAGATTGAAACAAAGAAAATGATGCTTCCCAAACTAAAAATCAGTAAACACTCAAATGGAGTATCTGAAAAGACCTTACGACAATATTCTCTCCAAATATCAGATCAAGAATCAGATCGAGGACATAATGAAGCTCAGCAGCAAACTTCTTCTTTCAACACATATCACACCTCAGGAGAAATACTAGCTTGTGAGGACAGAAATTACTTTCAATCAAATACCTTTCAAATTCCCCCAAAGATGACAACTTCGCCAGTCAATTCATCTCAAATCTCCCCAATATGCTCAGCCACGGGATCTAAAATCAAATCTCAATCATCAAAACTTCCCACCTCAAGAAGCAATCTAGGGATACTGTTGCCAGCTGAATGTAATTATCTGTCTCTGATATATAACCAATTAAAGCAAAAAATAGTAATGCCTTTTCCAATAGAAAAAAAATTTCAAAGAACAATCAAAAACAATCCTAATATCGCCAGAACAAAAACCAAAAAAGATGTGGAAGATAACTAAGCCTATTACGGCAGTGGTAAAAGTGAAACCAACTATGAGATTTCCAAATGCAAGTGTAAAAGGATCATCTCTGAAAGCGACATCAAATAAGCAAGTAATGTCACTAAAAGAGCTACCATCTATAATTCCTTCCATAATATCCTACGTTCCTTATCATCTTCAAGTTTCTGATATCATTCCAATATACCTCAAATGGAACTATGATTTCAACTTAAGTAAAGATCTATTTAGTGCCAATATAAAAAATTATCACATTCACTCCAAAGATCAGTTTCATTTTTTAATTTCAATTGATGCATTTAATTTAGAATTAAATGAATACATCATTAAAGAGTTAATCAAAATATATTTCTTCAAATTCAACAGCCTATTTCCAATTATCAATGCGGTCGAATTCTGGGGAAATTACAATGCAAAAATAGTACCAAATTTGATTATTCACAGTATAGTATTGTTATCCGTAGGTGATAAATTATCTGAAAAACTATTGGTTGAAAACAAGATCTTTAAATTATCAGACTATAGGAATAAGTTAAGGAACTTCTGTGATAGGTTAACATTGAAAATAAAGCTGCTATTACTAGCAATGCCACAACTAGGAGATAATAGCATCTTCACCAAATTTATCTGCCGCTTATTATTGCTTCTAAATTCTTGCTTCGATAATTATGAGAGAGCTGCAAACGACATATCAAAATGTATCCATTACGGAATGGAATTAGGATTGAATGTGGGAAAAACATACAACCATAGTACTAACATAGCCTATGAAAATAACCTTCAACACAAGCAAAATTGGGAACCGACACACAGCCCAATATCAGTAAATGACAACAATGGACATAATTTTAACTCTTATGATTCCATTTTAACTTATTCCAAAGATCTATGGTGGATCTGTTACATCTTTGATCGTTACATTTCTATAATTCATTCCAAACCCTTTCTCATTAAAAAAGAAGATACAAAAATAGAGTCACCCAGTAATATGCAACTAAGATTAATACTTGAGCTGGTCAAAGTATATGAGAGGAGCTTTAGGTGTGAACCAATCACATCAAAGACATTTAGCCATGACAACAGGCTTGATCTTTATTGTGAAGGTGGAAGATGTCCTGTTAATAATTGTATCTCCTTTTCAACATCCACAGCAATAAACGAGAAGAATATCACTAAAAGTAATATTAATGATGAAAACAAAACAGAAAATTTGGTTAATGTTACTGGTGATGAAATTCTTCGTGAAAAAAATCAAAGAGAAATGATATTTTCCCAATTTAAAATCAACGAGCTCAATATAAATGAAAAAGATTTTATTGATTTCAAGGATTTCAAGTGCTTGCTGCAAATATCATTATTCTCGTACCCAAAAAAAATGACGTATTTAATACAACGAATTGATAATCTCCTAAAAATAATACTATTAACCGAATACCAAAAATTCAACAATTGGATCAGCTTATTAATAAAAGGTAGCTCGAATCTTATTATGTATATTGAATATTTCATGAATTCTGATAAGAAGCACTTTATCAATTTACCTTGGATTCCTAAGATTTTATTAGTGGTTTTGAATATTTTGCTGGACATTAAATCAAAGGATGTTCCTCGATTTAAAGCAATGAATTGCTTTAAAGCTGAAATGAAGCGTTACATTGTTGTTATGGAAACATATTCAGAAAAATGGGGATCTATGAAAGAACAAATTGAAAAGTTGAAAGAATTAAGCGAGCAATGAAAAGCCGTTAAAAACTAAAACTCCAAACCAAATATAAAATCAAATATGTACTAGATGCTTTCATAGAATACAGATTTATTGATCGATCAGAGTCACGAAAACTAACAAATTATGAACATTAATTATAACTCCCATACCTTTTCATTTCCTAAATTCGAAATCTTTCTTTAATTGAAAATTTATTTTTTCCTCTTATGACAAGCAATGATCAGCCCTGAAATGTTGTCTAAACGTTTGCATATCATGACATAATTTAAGAAATCGTAAGATAGGAAATCTGAAAGATGGTTTGAAAATGAAAATGTGCTGAATTGAATCAAATGTTCATTTTAAAGTTGCAATGTTGTAAACTGAATAACAATTTCAATTTCAGATTTTTCCTATGCGATTATCGATTTCAGTTATATAATAAACACTTTAACAGATATTATTGCGTATAATAAAAAGAATCTTCATTTAATTTTCCAAGTTGTATTAAAGTAGAAACATTACTTCTGCAAATTAATGCTTGCTAGTATTTACCAGGGTTATAAGTAGTCTACTTGTAAGTTAGATTTTGTATTCAATTGCAAGAAGATTCTGTATGTTTACAATCTGAAAATATCTTATCATTTAATTAAAAATTAAAATTCAGGTGCCATATAGTGCAATACATATTCTAGACGAAAAATGTAATCTTGAATGTTCTATAATTGTATAAAATAATCGGCTCATGCAGTAAAAAAGTTTGAAATACTTTAATTTGTAATAAAATCAAAATATGATCTCCTTATACCCTGACAAGAAATATGATTTGATTTGAGCTAAACTTAATATATAAATTAAGATATTTAACATATTTAATATTATGACTCTCTATGTTCTATATGCCAGGTTTTAATCACAACTCAAAAAACATTGAGATCTAAGCAAGAGTAACAGTTGAACACCCTTCTAACACTAAAATTTACGATATTAGCCAAAATAAAGTTTGTCTCAAGTACTAAGCAGATTTCTTACAGTAAGAGAACTTTTTAGTTATCATGTTACAAAGAATGACATATCATTTCTACCTACTGAAATAATAAAGTGGGTTGTAAAATGGTTCCAAGTTATTATGCATTAGGATAATTATTGAACATATGATTTTTAATTTCTTTTTACAGACTAAAGTGGGCTATAATTTTCATGTTCTTCTGATGAATCCAAAATGGTTACAAGTTATTACGCATTTGGATAATTATTGAACGTATGATTTTCAATTTTTTGTTGCAGATTTTCATTAATTAATTTATATGAGCCACTTCATTTAAGTCAAAGTGTCAAATATGTACATCTTACATATACGAGTATCAAATATAATTAACACAACTAAAAGTTTCAAATATTTGAAAATATCGCTACTTCTCTTAGCTCTTTAATGAATAATAAATTTCATGCTCAAAGTGAAATATTACGCAACAATTATTGAAGAACAAAAACAATTGAAGAATATTGCAATATATAAGATATTTCTGAAAACTAAATAAAATTTGGAATAATTCCCAAGCAAACAGGAGCTTCAAGTATGACAACTTTATTTATTTTATAAAGGAATTATACTTCCTTTCTACTGAAAAACTAAAGGGGGCATTAATATGCATCTTCTTCCGATTAAATTCATAAAGGATACGAGTTATTTACGCATTAGGATAATTATTGAACATTTGATTTTGATTTTTTTGCAGATTTCCAGCAAATTACTTTATATAAGCCACTTTACATATAAAATAAATAAATGACCCAAATATCCCGCACCTATGGTGAGGGGCAATATTCATAACGAATTAATTTATTATTTATTATAATTATTAATATTTTACAATATAAATTATAATTTTAACATAAAATTATATAATACAATTCTATTGTTAATGATTGGAATGTATGCGAGTAATCAAATATATTTAACACGACTGAGAGTTTTAAATATTTGAAAATATCGCTACTTTTCTCAGCTTTTCATGGATAATAAAGTGCACGATCAAACTGAAATATTACGCAACAATTATTAAATAACAAGAACAATTGAAGAATTTTACAATATATATGATGCTTCTGAAAATGAGATAGACCTTGGAATAATTTCCAAGCATAGTAGCTTCAAGGCTGACAACTTCATTTATTGTTTGAAAAATCCCATGTCAATCAATTCTACTATTGAAAGGCTAAAATGGGCAGTAATTTGCATGTACTTCTAATCAAATCCAAAAGGTTTCGTGTTATTACGAGTTATTACGCATTAAGATAATTATTGAACGTACGATTTTTAATTTCGTTTTGCAGATTGTTAACCAAAATAAAATTTCTTTTAAGAACTTACTTAAAAAAGGCCTGATTTTTTACAATGTGAAAATTTTTATTTTTTCGTTACATAGTTTTCAATTTTTTTATGACGAAGTTCACAAAAAGTCATGAGGCCATGTCGTGCCTCGACTAACTTTGGCTAATGCATCAAATTGTCCACACAAATTTCAGTAAGTTTTCAGATAAGACGAACTGAAATCGTTTGTTGCAAATTTACTTTTTAACTTTTATAATGTTGAGAGTCTGTAAACATTCCTTGCATACAAGAACTGACTCATTTAGTATTTGATATTATTTCTACGTTCGCTCATTTCTCTATACTTATCTAATTGTTGTTCTTTAGGATTTGCAAAAAAATATCTGCAAAAGAAACACTGGATTGTGAAAACACAAGCACGAGTTTAGTTAACCACCACATATTAGTGGATGAAGATGTCCATAAATCATAATTGAATAATTTTAAATGTTCAACTAACATTGCTCTTCTTTCACCAAGAAGTCAAATCAAGCCTAATTCCATTGCCTTACTACTTAATTAATGAAAATATAGCTTTGTGATCTGGGTGGACTCTGAATACAAAAAATTGGAGGAAAGGTTGAACCGAATTCTTTGCAAACATGTCAAATTGGCTTTCCCTGTCTCTATTGAAAAATACACCCTGGATAATTTGCACTTCGACCAATAATTTCACTCCAACTTCTAAGGCACAACTTTGGGCATATCATGATCAGCTTCTGGTCTACCCTTCAAATAGGAAACAATCCTTGAATTTGAATCCAGCTACTTGTCAGTGCTGAGATTCCTTTGCTTCAAGCTTCTAACTCTAGACTCATGATTCTGCAATAGAAATAATGGCTCTCAGTTTCTGATCTCTAAAGATAGCCCATATAGAATTATTAAAACTATTATTTCCAATTGTCGATATATAAAGTCTCATCACAACAATATCTTCTTCATTGTTTCTTGTTGTAAAGTGGGTAGCTTGAAATAATTAAGACTTGCCACTGACGTTATTAACTCACTCACATACATTGAATTCTTAGCAGATTAAAAAAGTGACGTGAAAATATAGTGAAGAGTAAAATATGTCGCCTATTCATAAAAAATTACAAGAAACTAGTTCGTATTCATTTCCAGAGGTGAAGTTATCAAATTGTATCAAAAAAGTTGCTAGTATATTTGACACTTCCGAGTAAAGAATCAGCCAATGGACTTGATCCGGGTAATTCATAGCATGTGGTTGATACACCCATACTCCCACAAATATCACCTGCACGTAGTTCCTGTATCAAATTTTGCGTTGTCAATTGCATTTTGTGTTGCATTTCACTTGATTGGAATAGCTTGCTTTACAATAAATTAGACAGCACTAAATTAATAACACTTATAGTACGTACTTTTAAAGATTAAAGGTTGAGTGGCAATGGTTGCTTTTTGAAGACATAGACAATTCTTAGATGACATCTTCTTATAGTACGAGTTAGCCCTTAATTGATTCTATCCATTCATACTTATCCGTTGATATGATACAATTATTTGAAGCAGATTCATTATATGACTGACAGTGAACCTTCATTTTAGACACAAAGTTATAGCTAAAAATTGAAGTAGCTAGAATTAAAAGATTTTTTGTATGAGCAATTAAACTAGTTCCACTTATGATTTTTTATTCCAATCTTTTCTTGCCTTACAAACTCTAAGTGACGCCTATATGCAAGCAAAAAATACCTTACATCTTGAAGATCAGACCATTTAAATTATTTTTTCGGAATGAAAGCTAAGTTAACATAAAGAAAATATGCAAAATGGTTAATAGATAAATTTTTCAGTACAATCAGCAATTATAGGATTACAACATCTCCATTAATAAGAAAAAATAGTATAGGTATAAAAATAACACAATCAATTAGATAAAGAGTTTCAAAGATTACAATTGCAGACAAATCAGAATGGGCACGTCAAGTCTTAGGTGTTGGAACTTTCAGCAACAATGAATGCAATGCATAGCAATTAGGAAATAATGATTTGGGCACTGCAAAACTAATTCTTGGCAGTTAGGGGTGTTCCCAATTTGGATTTACTTCTCATCAATTACAGCGGTCTATTCTCCTGCATATTGGACAAAATGATTTCGTTAACCGCAGATTTCTGCATACCGAGAAAATCCTTACCAGAGTTCAATAAGTAAGAAACGTCTGCGCAATCTCTTAGATATTCACAACAAATATAATACGATGATTATCAGCAATAATCTCCATGCTAGATCCATTCAACAATCGTCCAGACCTATAAAAGGATATCAGCAACAGTCTACCATCGATTCATTCTTTAAACGAAGGAAGCGTCCACGAAGATATCGACAACCATTACCCACAAGAACCACTTTAAGTAATCGTTAATTTTTTAGCCATCTTTATTCCGAGATAAACGTAAAATAAAGATAGTGTGGCACTACCTTACCCATTATATTTCCTACCGGCTCAGTATTCATACTGGGCCACCCATACACAAGTACTTCCATACACCGGGGCACCTAACTGTTTTGAGAAAATAAAACTCAAGGCAACTGACTATAATAATCATTCTGAGTAATGTTGCAAACTATTCAGAAAAGGTAGTGTGTTGTTCATATTCTGAACCGCCACGTGCTAAGTTTTCAATTGAAATCTTTTCCATTGTTAAATACATTCTAAAACCACCAAAGAGCAATAACACTAACGAGTAAACTGCAAAAGAATAGTAACTTTCTTTTTTATTGTTTTTCCATCAAATAAGCTCCCTCAATTTTCCAAATGTATTCTTAAATAGGCTAAAACATAATATTTTCTTTTGCATAACCCCCTTAACGCTGGTTTTAGAAGATAGTTTCTGAAAGGATTAGATTATCAAAACCCAAATTAGAGGCTCTGTACTATAAGCAAAATATCATAATTCATAGTCCCATGCATGTCTGTTTAATCATTGATTACACGATCTATATTTTTCTAACTTATCAAAAATTGAGTTTATTGAGTTTGTTTTCATATGACCTTAATTAAATATCACCTTAATTTCTAATATATCTAATAACTATTCTGAAAAATCTCCATTAGAAGGATTCAGATATAAATCTTTTTCCTTTTTAAAGTAAAATTTTGTGTACATTGCAAAAACCTGCAAATATATATATGTTGACCAGTATACTTTGATCAAGAGTAACAATAATAAAGTCATGTAATTTTGATCAAAAATAACAATAATAAAGTCATACAATTTTGACATAGTTAAACATATACATAGTATTCAATAAGCTTTTTACTTACGGAAGAACTGCTGGATTCTCAAAGGTGCCCTAGATTGGTGGAATGTTTAGGAACCATTCAAACTGAAAGGAAAATAAGTACTGAGATATAGAAGTAGTGTATATAATTCTCACCCTCATACTTTGAAATTGATGGAAAATGCAAGCGTACTGCACATTAAAATTAGTAATTCGCATGGCTGCTTATCAAAATGCTAAGGGAATATATCTAGAAAGATTGAAGTGGAAACAGAGCCATTCATGGAAAGAGTGATCTAAAAAGATATCATAACAGAATTTCATAACAAAAATAGAGCCATAAGAATATGAGGCTTTAGTTTGGAGAGTTCTGACGTGATTTAGTCAAGAAATACTGAGTTTTTAGCAATATTCAACACGTGATATTTTAACTTCTCCTACCGTATATAAATTATACTGGATAGGTGAGTTTGAGGGAAATATTAAATACTTAAATAGTTAGTCAAACGTATTCTCAGCCATAGAAGGTATAAATTTAAATATATATTC
>JAKUBO010000094.1:0-15635 GCA_030566905.1 Chernovozyma aurita
TAACGATTACTTAAAGTGGTTCTTGTGGGTAATGGTTGTCGATATCTTCGTGGACGCTTCCTTCGTCTAAAGAATGAATCGATGGTAGACTGTTGCTGATGTCTTTTTCTAGGTCTGGATGATTATTGAGTGGATCTAGCATGGAGATTAGTGCTGATAATCATCTTATTATATTTGTTGTAAATATCTAAGAGATTGCGCAGACGTTTCTTACTGCATTGAATTCTGGTAAGTATTTTCTCGATATGCGGAATTCTGCGGTTGACGAAATCATTTCGTTCAAGATGCAGGAGAATAGACCGCTGTAATTGACGAGAAGCATTACTTTCCCATATATGATTATATTCGACGTGTAGACGAAATGTTTGTATAGGGGTCTTTGAGATCAGTGTTTCAGTTGGAGAGAAATGTTTAATAATGCATTCTCGGAACCATTGACGGCATTTGTTAGGTGGATAGCCTCGGTATCGAAGATTGTTATAGAAAATCTCTAAGTGCTTAGTAGCAGCACTGATACTAGAACAGGAATTCTTGATACGAAGGATTTCACCATTGACAAAGCCTCTTTTGGTGGCTTCGGGATGAGCACTAGACCATGGTAGGTATTCATACGTATTAGTAGGTTTTCGATAAAGTTCAAATGTAACTTTAGGGGCCCTGGTACTGATAAGAAGGTCTAAAAACGGTTGTTCTTGAGCTGGTGCAGTCCAGTTAATACGAAGAGGGCGATCTAAATTACGTTCAATGTATGAGGTAATTTGTTCTGAGTGTCTCTCCGGTACGATGATACAAATATCATCTATATACCGGATATATAGACAAGACCACTCTTGTTGAATAGTGTTAATAAATTTTTGTTCCGAATCTGCTAGGTAGAGATTGGCATACTCTGGAGCCATATTTGTACCCATGGCTGTCCCTTTAATCTGTTGGTAAATTTGGTTGTCAAATTGAAAGAAATTACTGTTCATTACAAATTGAGTTAATTCACTGTAGAGGGCTGCTTGGTTTCGTTGTGAAAATCCAGGGCAGTGCAGATGGAAGGGGAAGGTGTGAACTTGATTGTATATACTTTGAATTCCCTCGGCTGTAGGGATGTTGGTATATAAGCTTGTAACATCTCCCGTAATAATACAGTAATTAGTATCAGGGTTGATAGTGTAATTATGAAGGTGTTGAATCACTTCTGTCGTATTATTAACTATCCATTTATGTTGAGTAACTATTTTTCGAAGTTGACTGGATAATAGTTTGGATAGTTTTGTCGTTCCCCAACTATATGTTGGAATGATAGGACGACTAGATGGGGGATTTTTGTGAACTTTCGGTAATATGAGAAACATAGGAAAGTTGGTAAAATCGGAGAGGGTGACACTGTGAAGATAGGCAAGGGTATTTTTAGAAAATAGGTAGCATTTTTTATTAATAAGGGAAGCTGTGTTGCATCTTTCAAGTGTGTCCATTATAGTTTCATAAGTTGCTTTAAGTCGTGAGCTGATGTCAGATTTATGTTCTGTTACAGGTCCGATATGAGAGTAGTAAGCGGTATCATCGATGTGACTGTGAATCTGGGAGATATACCAGTTCAAATCTATAATGGCTAAGCCGAGATTTTTATCTGATGGCTTGATAAGGACATTGGATTGTATTTGAAATTCTTTGATTTCTTCAATCGCTTTAATTTTAATGTTCCTTTTTCCAGTTTTTGGTGCATTCTTCTCAAAGTCGGCAACTAGTGTTGAAATTGGAGTAAGAATGTGAGCAAGAAGGTTTTTATCTAAAGGTGGGGACCAATTAGATTTTAATCTGAACTTGAGATCATCAGGAGCTACCTCATTAGCATTGTGGTAGTCTCTGAAATGATTGAATAACCGGAGATTACGTGATAGTCTAGTAAACATAGATCTTGTAGATGTTGCTATGTGACGTGTTCGTTGTGATTGAGGGATGAATTTTGTACCTAGTGTCAAAGTTTGTTTTATGACTTCTGGGAGTGTAATTTTATCATCGGTGCCTATTGAGTGAATCTTTTTGGGAAACACTATGCTTTCAAGGAACTTTCAACCTTTTTGAATTTACCAGAAGAAGATGTATATTACAGTCCACTTTAGTTTTTCAGTAGTAGAAAGGAAGTTTAATTCCTTTAAAAAATGAATAAAGTTGTCACACTTGAAGCTACAATGCTTGAGAATTTTTTCAAGGTCTATTTAATTTTCAGAATCATATATATTGTAATATTATTCAATTGTTTTTGTTATTCAATAATTGTTGCATAATATTTCGATTTGATCGAGCACTTTATTATCATTAAAAAGTTGTGAGAGGTAACGATATTTTCAAATATTTGAAACTTTCAGTTGTATTAATTATATTTAATACTCGTATATGTAAGATGTACATATTTGACGGTGTGGATTGAGTGAAGTGGCTTATCTAGAGTAATTCTTGGAAATCTGCAACAAATTAAAAATCATACGTTCAAAATTATTCTAATGTATAATAACTTGGAACCTTTTACTGCCCAGTTCATCTTTTCAATAGGTAGAAAGAAATGTTTGCTTTTTTTGTAACTTGAAAACTAAAAAGTTTTCATACTGTAAGAAATGTGGCCTTCAGATAATTAGTGCTTAGTACTTAAGAGAGATTTTATTTTTGGCTAATATCGTAAACTTTAGTGCTAGAAGCTTGGATATCAATTTTTTTGAGTTGTGCTTAAAACCTGAAATATAGCACACGGAGAATCATATTAAATATGCTAAATATCTTAATTTATATATTAAATTGAGCTCAAATCAAATCATATTTTTCGTCTGTGTATAAGGAGGTCATGTTTATTTTGCTTTTATTACAAGTTAAAGTATCTCAAAGTTTTTTACTGCATGAGCCAATCATTTTATATAATTATAGTACATTCAAGGTTACCTTTTTTGTCTAGAATATGTATTGCTCTATATACCAACTGAATTTCAATTTTTAATTAAATTATAAGACAGTTTCAGAATAGTAAATATCCAGAATACTCTTGCAATTAAATACAAAATCTAACTTAAAAGTAGACTATTTGTAACCCTGGTAGATACTACCAATTTTAATCTGCAGAAGTGTTTGTACTTTAAAACAACTTAGAGAATTAAACGAAGATCCTTTTTATCAAACACAATATTATCTGTTTATTTTTTTATTATATAGCTGAAATCGATAATCGCATAGGAAAAATCTGAAATTGAAATTGTTAATTAGTTTACAACATTGCAGCTTTGAAATAAACATTCGATTCAATTCGGTACATTTTCATTTTCAAACCATTTTTCAAATTCCTGATATTACAAAGTATCAACGAAGCTTAATTAATATTCAACAAGCATGAAAATGTCTTTCATAGAATTATTAAGAAATTATGTGCAAAGAATAAAAGTTGCTTGTGTAAAAATTATTGATGCCTTAAATTTGCAGCACAAATCATTGAGTAGATGGAGGCATTTGTTTGAGTAATATTTTATAAGATTAGAATTGAGATTTAAAAGTACTTTCTGTATCAACTTTATTTTAAGTTCCAGAGAATTTACTTCTTAAAAAATGACTTTGGTGGTAATAATAGGAATAGAGCTACAGCAAACAAATTGCCGCTAAACAAACTAAGCAATTGATTGAGAGCAAGTTACGAAATCAGACGGTCCATGGATACGTCAACACAAGTTCGGTTTTGTTTGAGTCGTGCACGCGTAGTAAATATTTGAGCTACTTTTGAGATATATGCAGTTTAGACATTAGAATCCACTTCTTAATGAATTTAAGCAGCTATGGCAGATCGATATATTATTATTCTTGAATTACCTTTAATTTACAAACACATGTTATTGTAAAGCCTTTCTGCTGAATAATATTCTGGTTCAAAATCTTGGATTATTTGACTTCAATTACTACAACACTAGAGCCATAGTTTTGTCTATTCTTAGAAGCCAAACACATATGTTGAGTTAATAGACTCATGAAAATCAAAAGCTTGCCCTAATAAGAGAACCTAGGTTATGTTATATTGAGAAAGAAAATCTAATGTTTTGTAAAAAGATATTGCAGCAAGTACTATGCTTTAACGAGATCACATATCAGCAACATATTACAAACCTATTCACAGAATAGGATTTCCTACCTTATGATTTCTTAAATTATGTCATGATATGCAAATGTTTAAGAACAATTTCAAGACCAGATCATTGCTTGTCATAAGAGGAAAAAAAAGTTTTCAATTAAAGAAACATTTTGAATTTAGGAAATAGAGAGGTATGGGAGTTATAATTACCCGGACTCTGAGCGATCAATTAACCTGTATTCTATGAAAGCATCTAGTACATATTTGATTTTTTATTTGGTTTGGAATGTCGTTTTATAACAGCCTTTCATTGTTCGTTTAATTCTTTCAACCTTTCAATTTGTTCTTTCATAGATCTCCATTCTTTGGAATATGTTTCCATAACAACAATGTAACGCTTCATTTCAGCTTCTAACCAATTGATTGCTTTAAGTCGAGGAACTTCCTTTGATTTAATGTCCAGCAAAATATTCAAAACTTCTAATAAAATCTTAGGAACCCAAGGTAAATTAATAAAATGCTTCTTATCAGAATTCATGAAGTATTCAATATACATAATAAGATTCGAGCTACCTTTTATTATTAAGCAGATCCAATTGTTGAATTTTTGGTATTTGGTTAACAGTATTATTTTCAGGAGATTATCAATACGTTGTATTAAATAAGTCATTTTTTTTGGGTACGAGAATAATGATATGTGCAGTAAGCAATTAAAATCCTTGAAATCAATAAAATCTTTTTCATTTATATTGAGCTCGTTGATTATAAATTGGGAAAATATCATTTCTCTTGGAATTTTTTTACGAAGAATTTCATCACCAGTAACATTAACCGAATTTTCTGTTTTGTTTTCATGATTAATATTACTTTTAGTGATATTCTTCTCGTTTATTGTTGTGGATGTTGAAAAGGAAATACAAGTATTAACAGGACATCTTCCACCTTCACAAAAAGGATCAAGGTTGTGATTATGGCTAAATGTTTTTGATGTGATTGGTTCATAACTAAAGCTTGTCTCATATGCTTTGACCAGCTCAAGTATTAATCTTAGTTGCACATTACTAGGTGACTCTATTTTTGTATCTTCTTTTTTAATGAGAAAGGGTTTGGAATGAATTATAGAAATGTAACGATCAAAGATGTAACAGATCCACCATGGATCTTTTGAATAAGTTAAAGTGGAATCATAAGAGTTAAAATTATGGTCATTGTTATCATTTGATGATATTGGCCTGCATGTCGTTTCCCAATTTTGGTTGCGTTGAAGTATATTTTCATGGGCTATATTAGTACTATGACTGTATATTTTTCCCACATTCAATCCTAATTCCATTCCGTAATGGATACATTTTGATATGTCGTTTGCATCTTTTCTATAATTATCGAAACAAGAATTTAGAAGCAATAATAAACGGCAGATAAACTTGGTGAAGATGTTATTATCTCCTAGTTGTGACATTGCTAGTAATAGCAGCTTTATTTTTAATGTTAACCTATCACAGAAGTTCCTTAACTCATTGCTATAGTCTGATAATTTAAAGATCTTGTTTTCAACCAATAATTTTTCAGAGTGTTTATCACCTATGGATAACAATATTATACTGTATGTGATCAAATTTGGTACTATTTTAGCATTGTAACCTCCCCAGAATTCGACTTCATTGATAATTGGAAATAAGCTGTTGAATTTGAAGAAATATATTTTGATTAACTCTTTAGTGATGTATTCATTTAATTCTAATTTAAATGCATCAATTGAAATTAAAAAATGAAACAGATCTTTGGAATGAGTGTGATAGTTTTTTATATTAGCACTAAATAGATCTTTACTTAAGTTGAAATCATAGCTCCATTTGAGGTATATTGGAATGATTTCAGAAACTTGAAGATAATAAGGAATGTAGGATATTATGGAAGGAATTATAGATGGTAGCTCCTTTAGTGACATTACTTGCTTATTTGATGTCCCTTTCAGAGATGATCCTGTTACACTTGCATTTGGTAATCTCATAGTAGGTTTCACTTTAGCCACTGCCGTAATAGACTTAGTTATCTTCCACATCTTTTTTTGGATTTTGTTCTGGCGATATTAGGATTGTTTTTGATTTTTCTTTGAAAATTTCTTCTGTTGGAAAAGGCATTACTAGTTTTTGCTTTAATTGGTTATATGTCTGGGATAGATAGTTACATTCATCTGGCAGCAATATCCCTAGATTGCTTCTTGAGGTGGGAAGTTTTGATAATTGAGATTTGATTTTAGATGCCGTGGCTGTGCATATTGAGGAGATTTGAGATGAATTGACTGGTGAAGTTGTCATGATTGGGAAAATTTGAAATGTATTTGTTTGAATATAATTTCTATGGTCGCAAGTTAGAAGTTCTCCAGAGGTATGAGATGTGTTGAAAGAAGAAGTTTGCTGTTGAGCTTCATTATATCCTCGATCTGATTCTTGATCTGATTCTTGATCTGATATTTGGAAAGAATATTGTCCTAAGGTCTTTTCAGATACTCCACTTGAGTGTTTAATGATTCTCACTTTAGGAAGCACCATTTTATTTGCTCCAATCTTAGATTTCTTTATAATTCTTTTATGCAATACTTGAGAAGAATCGTAAAATATTAGTTTTGGCGTTTCGTCTATTATTTCAAATCTGTTTTTATTATTTTCTTTCATCGACAGAGATTTTATTAATCCATTTTCCATGATACCTATTTGATAATTCTGCTTCATAACTTTATTGATATTTTTCTGTATTTTATTAGATTGATCTTTCTGATTCATTTTCAAGTCACACCTCAATTTAGCCTTATGACAGTTATAACAGTCAGCAGAATTATAATTATCTGACGAAATTGAACATTGTAGCCCTTCTGAACGGCAAAAGCTGCATGCTTTACATTGCTTACGGGAATTAATGCTGGAGTCGAAAACTTGAAAGTTGATCATATAATTCATGTGCTAAATAATCTTAATCTCGTTTCTGTCAATTAGTGGAAATATTCAAAAATAATTTCAATAAAGAAATGTGATTCGAAGTGCTTTTTTTTCCCTTTAAACTTCAAGAGGTTGAGAGCTTTCACCTCTAGATGACGTTCAATAACATGCAACTACTACTGTTTAGAATATTTTCTAACCAATCAAAAGATTTTTAATTAAGTCTTCTAGATCTTGATTCTGGTTTCAATGGGGCAAATAATTTAAGCACACTGTGGCCTTACATTACACCACATTGATTATTATGAGCAAATATCCGTCTTCCAAAATTTTGAATAAGATTTGGTGGTACTTGGATATTCAATTGATAGTACAAAGTATGAAGGGGTAATATTTTTTAATGAAATATTTTATAGAAATTGTTCAAAAGTGGTATTATTCTTGAAAGAGGAGCATTTCAATTTCTGATTATTGTTCAAACTATTATCTTGGTTTCATCTCTTGGTGTACCATTCTCAAAACAAGCTATGATACACATGAGGTGCAGCAACTACTGTACAACTTAGAAAATCTCACTCCCTAATTCGAATTCAAGATTGGTAAAGAATTTCGAAGAATAATAGCACAAAGAACATTTTGATATATCACAAGAGGGGGTGAAAAGAAGAGCTTTGAAAAGATACAGAAAATAAATTACACATAGATTGAGATGCGTTTAGTACACCCCACCTTCCCCCTTTAAAAGAATTTACACATGAGCCATATTTCTATGTGGTGTGGGTTATAGGAATTGAATTTAGTTCGTGGCATAATAATCTTAAACATGGACACTATTTGAAACTTTCCGAAAGTCATTAGGAACCTGGAATTTGAAAAGTAATTTGAAAGAAATCAGATCAATGTACTTGGATTTTACTGTATAATGCTTATTCCATCTTCGTGATTACTTTTCATAATGCTTATGTAAGAAAGTTGTGCATTTAATTTAAAGCTTATGCGCATGAATAACAGAAAGCTGGCTTATTTTCCTATTTTGGACAATTTGAAACTAAAGAAGCAACAAAATGTAAAAATATAATTAATTCCCAATCTCAAGAAATACTGCACCATGAATTTCTATTAGGCACAGGCGATACGTGCATAAATAACAATAAATTCACCACTTTTAACCACAAATTCGTATTAAATACGTACTTTGAATATTCTTGTTGTCATAATAAGAATATTAACCAAGACAATTGTATTCAAATCTCAAAAATATACACAACAATTTTTAAGATTACAAATTTAACAAATTAATGAAAGATTATTGAATAACAAAAACAATTGAAAAATATTACAATGCATATTATGTTTCTGAAAATTAAATAGACCTTGAAAAAATTCCCAAGTATAGTAGCTTCAAGTGTGACAACTTAATTTATTTTTTAGAGGAATTACACTTCATTTCTACTACTGAAAAACTAAAGTGGGTTGTAAAAAGGTTCCAAGTTATTATGCATTAGGATAATTATTGAACATATGATTTTTAATTTCTTTTAGCAGACTAAAGTGGGCTGTAATTTGCATATTCCTCAGGTCAAATCCAAAAAGGTTACAAGTTATTACGCATTTGGATGATTATCGAACGTATGATCTTCAATTTCTTGTTCCAGATTTCCCATACTTACACTCAAGTCAGAGTGTCAAATATGTACGTCTTACATATACGAGTGTAAAATATAATTAACACAACTGAGAGTTGTAAATATTTGAAAATATTGTTTTCTTTCTCAATTTTTTAATGGATAATAAAGTGCACAATCAAACTGAAATAATTCATATTGCTTGAAACATACAACAATGCGATTATTTTTTGGAATTGCGTAAGAATTGATGATGCTCATATAAAATAATTTGAAATGCAACATTATAGAGCTATTGGGTAGAAATTTTAAATAAAATGCAAATTATGCATGTATTCTGCAGTTGACTTTTGTTAAACTTCCTCACAGAAGGTTAACCATAATAGCTTGCTGTCATTCCATGAGTTCCTTTGCAAATATAAAAGAGCAATTTATTCTCCTAAAAGTGGATTATATCTTCTACTTGTATCAAATGTCCCAAAATGAGAATTTTCTACTTACTTATTTTCTTAGTAGCAGCTTTTTTTAAGGTTTTTTCAAACGAAATTGAAGGAAGGTTACATAAAGTTTTGGCTTCTACCACTGATATTACGGATTATTCTGATCAAATGGAATTAATTCGTCGGGATTCAGTATCTTCACCAAGTGGTTGCTTGCCTCAAACCTCACGCTCTACAGGATTTAATGTTATCTTTTATGATTTTAATTATGGCATTAATGTTCTGGGTGTACAGTTTTTGGAATATGGGTACAAGTACGGCACCATAGCAGGCTATGCATATGGTGTCACTAATGTTACTTTTTATAATCCAGCACCTACACCAAACACAACACAGGAACAAACAATATACAATGAAACCCTTCTTCTCTATAATTTCCAATTCTCAATGGAGCTCACAGGTTATTTTTATGCTGATGAAACAGGCGATTATACACTTTACTTGGGCGCAGATGATGCTGTACTTCTCCGTGTTGGTTCTCTTCAAGCATTCCAATGTTGTAATACAAATGTGTCTGCTAATGATGGGAACTATAGTTTAATTGCATGGATGCCAAATGCAGATCCTTGGATAGATGGTCACAATACTACTACATTGCATTTTCTGAAGGGATATTTTATTATCCATTACTGATTGTGTACGTGAACGCTGGGTGGCGAAATTCTTTTTCTTTTTCTATTACTACTCCAAGCGGAACAGTTATCACAGACTTTTCAAATGTATTCTCATTTGAGAATTCAGATGAAGACTGCTCTGCAATTACCACTATTACAGTTCCATGGACAGGCAGTGTTACATCTACAACCACTTTGCCTGCATCTACTGGATTGACAACTACTGTTGAAATCTTGACTCCGATTCACACCACCACTGTTACTACTTTATGGACTGGAGCTGATACTTCAACTACCACTATTACTCCAACTGTTTCAGATGGAACTACTACTGTCGAAATTTTGACTCCAAGTCATATCACCACTGTTACGACTCTATGGACCGGAACTGATACTTCAACCACAACCATCACTCCAACTAACTCTGATGGTACTACCACTGTCGAAGTATTAACTCCAAGTCATATCACCACAATTACTACTCCATGGACTGGAACTGATACTTCAACTACAACTATTAATCCAACTGTTTCAGGTGGTACTACTACTATTGAAATATTGACTCCAACT
Source organism: Chernovozyma aurita (assembly GCA_030566905.1). Classification (NCBI taxonomy): domain Eukaryota; kingdom Fungi; phylum Ascomycota; class Pichiomycetes; order Serinales; family Debaryomycetaceae; genus Chernovozyma; species Chernovozyma aurita. Next base: position 10,336 of record JAKUBO010000094.1, read on the forward strand.
GGTGGAATCACAACTATTACTACTCCATGGACTGGAACTGTTACTTCAACTACTACTATTACTCCATCAACATCAGGTGGTACTACTACTGTTGAGATATTGACTCCAACTACTCCAGGTATTACTACTATCACTACTCCATGGACTGGATCTGTCTCTTCAACTATTACCATTACTCCATCAACATCAGGTGGAATTACTACTGTTGAAGTATTAACTCCAACTACTCCTGATGTGACTACTATTACTACTCCGTGGACCGGAACTGTTACTTCAACTACTACTATTACTCCAACTGTTTCTGGTGGTACTACTACTATTGAAATATTGACTCCAACTACTCCAGGTATTACTACTATAACTACTCCAAGGACTGGAACTGTTACTTCAACCACAACCATTACTCCAACTACTTCAGGTGGTACTACTACTATTGAAATATTGACTCCAACTGGTGGAATCACTACTATCACTACCCCATGGACTGGAACTGATACTTCAACCACTACTATTACTCCATCAACATCAGGTGGTACTACTACTGTTGAAATATTGACTCCAACTGGTGGAATCACTACTATTACTACTCCATGGACCGGAACCGTCACTTCATCCACTACTATTACTCCAACAGACTCTGATGGAACTACCATTGTCGAAATATTGACTCCAAGTCATATCACCACCATTACGACTCCATGGACTGGAACTGATACTTCAACAACAACCATCACTCCAACTAACTCTGATGGAACTACTACTGTTGAAATATTGACTCCAAGTCACATCACCACCATTACGACTCCATGGACTGGAACTGTTACTTCAACCACCACCATTACTCCAACTGTATCAGGTGGTACTACTACTGTTGAAATATTGACTCCAACTGGTGGTATTACTACTATCACCACTCCATGGACTGGAACTGTTACTTCAACTTCTACTATCACCCCAACTACATCAGGTGGAACTACTACTGTTGAAGTATTCACTCCAATTGGTGGAATAACTACTATTACTACTCCGTGGACCGGAACTGTTACTTCAACCACTACTATCACCCCAACTGTATCAGGTGGTACTACTACTGTTGAAATATTGACTCCAACTGGTGGAATCACTACTATTACTACTCCATGGACCGGAACTGTAACTTCAACTACTACTATTACTCCAACTACATCAGGTGGTACTACTACTGTTGAAGTATTCACTCCAATTGGTGGAATCACTACTATTACTACTCCGTGGACCGGAACTGTTACTTCAACCACTACTATCACCCCAACTGTATCAGGTGGTACTACTACTGTTGAAATATTGACTCCAACTGGTGGAATCACTACTATTACTACTCCATGGACCGGTACTCAAACTTCAACTATTACTATCACTCCAACTGAATCAACTGGAATTACCACTGTTGAAGTATTGACTCCAACTACTCCTGGTGTGACAACTATCACTACTCCATGGACTGGTACTGTATCTTCAACTATTACTATTACTCCATCAACTTCTGGTGGTACTACTACTGTTGAGGTATTGACTCCAACTACTCCAGGTGTGACAACTATCACTACTCCTTGGACTGGAACTGTTACTTCAACTATCACCGTCACTCCAACAACATCTGGAGGTACTACTACTGTTGAAGTATTGACTCCAACTACTCCAGGTGTGACAACTATCACTACTCCTTGGACTGGAACTGTCACTTTTACTATTACTATTACTCCATCAATATCAGGTGGCACCACTACTGTTGAAGTATTAACTCCAACCACTCCTGGTGTGACAACTATCACTACTCCTTGGACTGGAACAGTCACTTCAACTATTACTATTACTCCATCAACATCAGGTGGAATAACTACTGTTGAGGTGTTGACTCCAACTACTCCAGGTGTGACAACTATCACCACTCCATGGACCGGGTCTGTCACTTCAACTACTACTATTACTCCAACTACCTCTGGTGGAACTACTACTGTCGAGGTATTAACTCCAACTACTCCAGGTGTGACAACTATCACTACTCTATGGACTGGAACTGTTTCTTCAACTATTACTATTACTCCATCAACATCAGGTGGTATAACTACTATTGAAATATTGACTCCAACTGGTGGTATTACTACTATCACCACTCCATGGACTGGAACTGTTACTTCAACTTCTACCATTACTCCAACTACCTCTGGTGGAACTACTACTGTTGAAGTATTCACTCCAATTGGTGGAATAACTACTATTACTACTCCGTGGACCGGAACTGTTACTTCAACCACTACTATCACCCCAACTACATCAGGTGGTACTACTACCGTTGAAATATTGACTCCAACTGGTGGAATCACTACTATTACTACCCCATGGACCGGAACCGTCACTTCAACTATTACTATTACTCCATCAACATCAGGTGGAACTACTACTGTCGAAGTGTTGACCCCAACCACCCCAGGTGTTACTACTGTAACTACTCCATGGACCGGAACTGTTACTTCAACTACTACTATTACTCCATCAACTTCGGGAGGTACTACTACTGTTGAAGTATTAACTCCAACTACTCCAGGTGTGACAACTATCACTACTCCTTGGACTGGAACTGTTACTTCAACTACTACTATTACTCCATCAACATCAGGTGGAATAACTACTGTTGAAATATTGACTCCAACCACTCCTGGTATTACCACAATTACTACACCATGGACCGGAACCGTAACTTCAACCACTACCATTATTCCATCAACATCAGGTGGTACTACTACTATTGAAGTATTGACTCCAACTACTCCTGGTGTGACAACTATTACTACACCATGGACCGGAACCGTCACTTCAACTATTACTATTACTCCATCAACATCTGGTGGTACTACTACTGTTGAAGTATTGACTCCAACTGGTGGAATCACTACTATTACTACCCCATGGACTGGAACTCAAACTTCAACTACCACCGTCACACCATCAACATCAGGTGGTACTACTACTGTTGAAGTCTTGACTCCAACTGGTGGAATCACTACTATTACTACCCCATGGACTGGAACTCAAACTTCAACTACTACTATTACTCCATCAACATCAGGTGGAATAACTACTGTTGAAATATTGACTCCAACCACTCCAGGTATTACTACTATTACTACTCCATGGACTGGAACTGATACTTCAACTACTACTATCACCCCAACTGTATCAGGTGGTACTACTACTGTTGAAGTGTTGACTCCAACTGGTGGAATCACTACTATTACTACCCCATGGACCGGAACTGATACTTCAACTACTACTCTAACTCCAACTACCTCTGGTGGTACTACTACTGTTGAAGTATTAACTCCAACTACTCCAGGTATTACTACTATTACTACTCCATGGACTGGTACTGTTACTTCAACTACTACTATTACTCCAACTACATCTGGTGGCACCACTACTGTTGAAGTATTAACTCCGACTGGTGGAATCACTACTATCACGACTCCATGGACTGGAACTGTTACTTCAACTACTACTATTACCCCAACTACCTCTGGTGGAACTACTACTGTTGAAGTATTAACTCCGACTGGTGGAATCACTACTATCACGACTCCATGGACTGGAACTGTTACTTCAACCACTACTATCACTCCAACTACTTCAGGTGGTACTACTACTGTTGAAGTATTGACTCCAACTGGTGGAATCACTACTATTACTACTCAATCAGGTGGTACTACTACAGTTGAAGTATTGACTCCAACCACTCTTGGTCTTACTACTATTACTACCCCATGGACAGGAACCGTCACTTCAACCACTACCATTACTCCATCAACATCAGGTGGTACTACTACTGTTGAAGTATTGACTCCAACCACTCCTGGTGTTACTACTATTACTACACCATGGACCGGAACCGTCACTTCAACTATTACTATTACTCCATCAACATCAGGTGGTACTACTACTGTTGAAGTATTAACTCCAACTACTCCTGGTGTGACAACTATCACTACCCCATGGACTGGAACCGTAACTTCAACTATTACTATTACTCCATCAACATCAAGTGGTACTACTACTGTTGAAGTATTGACTCCAACTACTCCTGGTGTGACAACTATCACTACTCCTTGGACCGGAACTGTCACTTCAACTATTACTATTACTCCATCAACATCTGGTGGTACTACTACTGTTGAAGTATTGACTCCAACCACTCCAGGTATTACTACTATTACTACCCCATGGACTGGAACTGTTGCTTCAACTATTACTATTACTCCATCAACATCAGGTGGAATAACTACTGTTGAGGTGTTGACTCCAACTGGTGGAATCACTACTATTACTACTCCATGGACAGGAACTGTTACTTCTACTATTACTATTACTCCATCAACTTCAGGAGGTACTACTACTGTTGAAGTATTAACTCCAACTACTCCAGATGTGACAACTATCACTACTCCTTGGACCGGAACTGTCTCTTCAACTATTACTATTACTCCATCAACATCAGGTGGTACTACTACTGTTGAAGTATTAACTCCAACTGGTGGAATCACTTCTATTACTACCCCATGGACTGGAACTTTTACTTCAACTACTACTATTACTCCATCAACATCAGGCGGAATAACTACTGTTGAGGTATTGACTCCAACTACTCCAGGTGTGACAACTATCACCACTTCTTGGACTGGAACTGTTACTTCAACTATTACTATTGCTCCAACTAACTCTGATGGCACTACTACTGTTGAAATATTGACTCCAACTATTCCTGGTGTGACAACTATTACTACTCCATGGACTGGAACTGTTACTTCAACTACCACTATTACTCCAACTACCTCTGGTGGTACTACTACTGTTGAAGTATTAACTCCAACTACTCCAGGTATTACTACTATTACCACTCCATGGACCGGAACTGTCACTTCAACTATTACTATTACTCCATCAACATCAGGTGGAGTAACTACTGTTGAAGTATTGACCCCAACTACTCCAGGTGTGACAACTATCACTACTCCTTGGACCGGAACTGTCTCTTCAACTATTACAATCACTCCATCAACATCAGGTGGAATAACTACTGTTGAAGTATTGACTCCAACTACTCCTGAAATAAGAACAGATGTTCGTACAACTGTTTTGACGGTTACTTCTTGTTCCCATGGAATTTGTACAAAAATACCAATTTCAACAGGTTACGTAGTAATTACTAGTGATTACACATCATACACTACATATTGCCCAATTCCAAGCGGTAATAAATCTGGTTCTTC
>JAKUBO010000095.1:0-15565 GCA_030566905.1 Chernovozyma aurita
ATTTCGGTTGCGGCCATATCTAGCAGAAAGCACCGTTTCCCGTCCGATCAACTGTAGTTAAGCTGCTAAGAGCGAGACCGAGTAGTGTAGTGGGAGACCATACGCGAAACTCTCGTGCTGCAATCTTTTTTTGGCACTAAATCTACACTTATCACGTGCATGACTATTCTTTCACCTATCTTCTTCTACATTTCATACTTCATATCTAAAATAGCATTGCGTTCACTTCTTTTATTTTGAAATGTATAATGTATATGCATTTGACAGCCGAACAAATTACCTCACACATTGAACATAATTTAGATCGCCCTCTTCGTATTAACTAGACTGCACCAGCCACCAGCTCAAGAACAGCCGTTTTTAGATCTTCTTATCAATACCAAGGCCCCTAAAGTTACATTTGAACTTTATCGAAAACCAACTATTACGCATGAATACCTACCATGGTCTAGTTCACATCCCGAAACCACCAAAAAAGGCTTTTTCAAAGAACAAATCCTTCGTATCAAGAATTCCTGTTCTAGTATCTGTGCTGATACTAAGCACTTAAAGATCTTCTATAACAATTTTTATATAGGCTATCCACTAACAAATGCTGTCAATGGTTCCGAGAATGCATTACTTAACATTTCTCTCCAACTGAACCACTGATCTCAAAGACCCCTATACAAACATTTCGTCTACACGTCGAATATAATCATATATGGGAAAGTAATGCTTCTCGTCAATTACAGCGGTCTATTCTCCTGCATCTTGAACGAAATGATTTCGTCAACCTCAGAATTCCGCACTCTGAGAAAATCTTCAGCAGAGTTCAATACAGTAAGAAACGTCTGCGCAATCTCTTAGATATTTACAACAAATATAATAAGATGATTATCAGCACTAATCTCCATACTAGATCCACTCAGCATTTGAGCAGACCTAGAAAAAGACATCAGCAACAGTCTACCATCGATTCATTCTTTCAACGAAGGAAGTGTCCACGAAGATATCGAAAACCATTACCCTCAAGAACTACTTTATGTAATCATTAATTTTCTAGCCATCTGACATAGACGCAAAATAAAGATAATCAGACTCTACCTTACCCATTATATTTCCCTCTGGCTCAGTATTCATACTGGGCCACCCGTACACATGTACTCCCGAACACCCCGGGCACCTAACTGTCTTGAGAAATTAAAAGCCAAGGCAAATAACTTTACTGGAGAACATAATCAATCAGCGTAATCTAGCAAATTACCCGGAAAAGGTAGTGTACTGTTCATATTCTGAACATGACGTGTAAAGTTTTCAATTGAAATCTTTACCATTGTTAAATACATGTTAAGACCACCAACGAAGCAATAACACTAACGTGTAAACCGAGAAAGAACAATAACGCTCTCTGTTATTGTGTCGCCGGTAACATCTCCATTTCCATCAGTATATCTAAATAGGTTGCAATATAATATTTTTTGTATATTCCTTTTAACAGTGGTTAGAGAAAATAGTCTATGAAAGGATTAGTCCATAAATTCCAAAATAAAGGCCCTGTACTATCAACATAAATATAGTAATCCATACTGCCATACTGCCATACTCTGGTCTATATATATATATCTGTCTTGACAAAATAAAACTCAAGGTAACTAACTATACAGAGAAAATAATCATTCTGAATAGTTTGCAACATTATTCCGAAAAGGTAGTGTATTGACCACATTCTGAACCATCGCCACGTGATAAGTTTTCAATTGAAATCTTTTCCGTTGCTAAATACATGTTAAAACCACCAACAAAGCAATAACACTGATGAGTAAACCGCGAAAAAACAATAACACGAGAGTGACATCTTTATCTCCAATAGTATATCTAAATAGCTTCCAATATAATATTTTTGTAAGTATATATTCCTATTGAGAGAAAATAGTCTATGAAAGGATTAGTCTATTAAACTAAAGTAAAGGTTCTGTACAATCAAGACAAATGCAGTAATTTATACTCTAAACTGTCTCTGAAAATAAAACTCAAGGCAACTAACTACTATACAGAGAAAATAATCATTCTGAATAATGTTGCAAATTATTTAGAAAAGGTAGTGTACTGTTCATATTCTGATTTGTCCCCACGTGATAAGTTTTTGAAACTGAAAATTTCCAAAGTTAATAAATTTTAAAACTACCAAAGAGCGATACCACTGAAGAATAAACCACAAAAGAAAAATAACCTTCCCTGTTATTGGTTCGACGGTAACATTTCCATCTCCAACAGTATATCTAAATAGGTTACAATTTAATATTATTGTATGTAGATATTACTTTTAAGAGAAAATAGTCTATGAAAGGATTAGTCTATTAAACCAAAGTAAAGACCTTGTACTATTAACATAAATATACTAATTCATACTTCCATACACTTATACTCTAAACTGTCTGAGAAGGCAACTAATGGTATAGAGAAAATAAAACTCCACGAAATCTAGCACATTACCCTGAAAAGTAGTGTACCGTTCATATTCCTGAACGACGATCTGAAAAACTTTCCAATGCGAAATAATTTAAATACTTGCTAAAACCATCAAAGAGCAACAACACAGACGAGTAAACTGCAAAAGAATAGTAACTTTCTTTTTTATTGATGTTCCATCAAATAAGCTCCCTCCATTTTCTAAAAGTATATTTAAATAGGCTAAAACATAATATTTTCTTTTGTATAACTCCCTTAACACTTGTTTTAGAAAATAGTTTCTGAAAGGATTAGATTATCAAATCCTAAATTAGAGGCTCTGTATTATAAACAAAATATCATAATTCATACTCCCATGCATGTCTGTTTAATCCTTAATTACACGATCTATACTTTTCTAACTTATCAAAAATTGAGTTTATTGTGTTTGCTTTTATATGACTTTAATCAAATATCACCTTAAAATTTTTAATATATTTAATAACTATTTTGAAAAATCTCCATTAGAAGGATTCAGATATAGCTCTTCTATCTTCGCAAAATATTGCAACATCTCTCAGATCTAAATATTGTCACGTGACTTTTCTTGTATTTAAAATCCAATCACCTACTATGAGATAAAACATAATAGTCTGGTTGCATATGATGACATTACTGGTTCCTAAATAGATTTCGGTAAATTATTCTACTTTATAATAATGTATTAGCCGAAGATATTCTAAATTTTATATGTATGTATAAATCTTTTTCCTTTTTAAAGTAAAATTTTTGTATACTTTGCAAAAACCTGCAAATATATATATTGACGAGTATATTTTGATCAAAAGTAACAATAATAAAGTCATACAGTTTTGACATAGTTAAACATATACATAGTATCCAATAAAAATTTTACTTATGGAAGAACTGCTGGCTTCTCAGAGGTGCCCTAGATTGGTGGAATGTTTAGGAACCATTCAAACTGAAAGGAAAATATGTACTGAGATATAGAAGTAGTGTACACAATTCTCACCCACATACTTTGAAATTGATGGAAAATGAAAGCGTACTGCACATTAGAATTAGTAATTCGCATGCCGCTAATCAAAATGCTAAGGGAATATATCTAGAAAGATTGAAGTGGAAATAGAGCCATTCATGAAAGAGTGATCTAAAAAGATATCATAACAGAATTTCATAACGAAAATAGAACCATAATAATATGAGGTTTTATTTTGGAGTGTTCTGCCATTATTTGGTCAGTGGTAAGGGAAAATAGTCTAAGAAACGATTAGTCTATTAAACCCAAAATAAAGGCCTTGTACTATCAACATAATTTAGTAATTCATACACCTATTCTCCCCTATACCAATACACCGGGGCACCTAACTGTCTTGAGAGAGTAATCAATCAGAATAATGTTGCAAATTATTGAGAAAAGGTAGTGTACTGTTCATATTCTGATCCGTGTCCACGTGATAAATTTTCAATTGATATCTTATCGCTCTTTGGTGGTTTTAAAATGTATTTACTTCGGAAAAGTTTCCGTTTTGAAAACTTATCACGTGGGACAAGTTCAGAATATGAACAGTTCACTACCTTTTCTGAATAATTTGCAAATTTATTCTGAATGATTAACTTCTCTGTAATGAATGTTTACAGACTCTCAACAATATAAAAGTTAAAAAGTAAATTTGTAACTAGCGATTTCAGTTCGTCTTATCTGAGAACTTATTGAAATTTGTAGGAGCAATGTGATACATTAACCAAAGTTAGTCGAAGCACGACATGGCTTCATAGGACCTTATGTGCACTTCGTCATCAGAAAATTAAAAATTATGTAACGAAAAATTAAAAAGTTTTCAGAAATCTGGCCTGCAGGTAAGTGCTTAAGAGAAATTTTATATTGGTTAACAGTCTGCAAAAAGAAATTAAAAATCATACGTTCAATAATTATCCTAATGCGTAATAACTTGCAATCTTTTTTTGAATTTGATCAGAAGAACACGCAAATTACAGCCCACTTTAACCTTTCAATAGTAGAAAGGATTGTGCGGGGTTTTCAAACAATAAATGAAGTTGTCAGCCTTGAAGTTACTATTCTTGGGAATTGCTCCAAGGTCTATTTAATTTTCAGAAACATCTTATGCATTGCAATATTCTTCAATTGCTTTTGTTATTCAATAATTGTTGCGTATTATTTCGGTTTGATCGTGCTCTTTATTATCCATTAAGAAGTTTAAATAACTAGCAATATTTTCAAATGTCTGAAACTCTCAGTTGTGTTAATTATATTTGATTACTCGCATACATTCTAATCATTAACAATAGTATTGTATTATATAATTTTATATGTAAAGTGGCTTATCCAAAGTAATTACAGGAAATCTGCAACAAAATAAAAATCAAATTTTCAATAATTATCCTAATGCGTAATAACTTGAAATCTTTTTGGATTTGATCAGAGGGACACGCAAATTACAGCCCACTTTAGTCTGCAAAAAGAAATTAAAAATCATATGTTCAATAATTATCCAAATGCGTAATAACTTGTAACCTTTTTGGATTTGATCAGAGGGACACGCAAATTACAGCCCACTTTAGTCTGCAAAAAGAAATTAAAAATTATATGTTCAATAATTATCCTGATGCATAATAACTTGAAACCTTTTTACAGCCCACTTTATCTTTTCAGTAGGTAGAAAGGAAACGTAATTCCTTTAAAATATAAATGAAGTTGTCAGACTTGAAGCTACTATGCTTGGGAATTATTCTAAGGTCTATTTAATTTCCAGAAACATCATATATATTGCAATATTTTTCAATTGTTTTTGTTATTTAATAATTGTTGCGTAATATATCGGTTTGATCGTGCACTTTATCATTCATTAAAAAGCTGAGAGAAGTTGCGATATTTTCAAATATTTGAAATGTTGAATTGTGTTAATTACATTTGACACTCTGACTTGAATGAAGTGGCTTATCTAGAGTAATTCTTGGAAATCTGCAAAAAACTAAAAATCATACGTTCAATAATTATCCTAATGCATAATAACTTGGAACCTTTAACAGCCCACTTTATTTTTTCAATAGGTAGAAAGAAATGTGTGATTTTTTGTACCTTGAAAATTAAAAAGTTTTCATACTGTAAGAAATGTGGCCTTCAAGTAATTAGTGCTTAGTACTTAAGAGAAATTTTATTTTTGGCTAATATCGTAAACTTTAGTGCTAGATATCTGGATTAAATATCTAAATATCTTAATTTATATATTAAATTGAGCTCAAATCAAATCATTTCTTTTGTCAGTGTATAAGGAATTCATATTTATTTTGTTTTTATTACAAATTAAAGTATCTCAAACTTTTTTACTGCATGAGCAAATCATTTTATATAATTATAGTACATTCAAGATTACATTTTTCATCTAGAATATGTATGGCTCTGTATGCCTGCTGGATTTCAATTTTTTAATTAAATGATAAGACAGTTTCAGAATAGTAAATATACAGAATAGTCTTGCAATTGAAAACAAAATCTATCTTACAAGTAGACTATTTGTAACCCTGGTAGATACTAGCAATCTTTAATCTGCAGAAGAGATGTTTGTACCTTAAAGCAACTTAGAGAATTAAATGAAGATTCTTTTTACCATACACAATATTATTTGTTTATTTGTTTATTTGATTTGATTTTCTATTTGGTTTGGAATGTCGTTTTTTAACAGCCTTTCATTGTTCGCTTAAATCTTTCAACTTTTAAATTTGTTCTTTCATAGATCCCCATTTTTTGGAATATGTTTCCATAACATCAATGTAACGCTTCATTTCAGCTTCTAAGCAATTCATTGCTTTAAATCGAGGAACTGCCTTTGATTTAATGTCCAGCAAAATATTCAAAACCACTAATAAAATCTTAGGAATCCAAGGTAAATTGATAAAGTGCTTCTTATCAGAATTCATGAAATATTCAATATAAATAATAAGATTCGAGCTACCTTTTATTATTAAGCTGATCCAATTGTTGGATTTTTGGTATTTGCTCAATAATATTATTTTTAGGAGATTATCAATTCGTTGTATTAAATATGTCTTTTTTTTTGGGTATGAGAATAATGATATTTGCAGCAAACACTTAAAATCCTTGAAATCAATAAAATCTTTTTTGTTTATATCCAGCTAGTTGATTATAAATTGGGAAAATATCATTTCACTTTGATTTTTTTCACGAAGAATTTCATCAATAGTAACATTAACCGAATTTTCTGTTTTGTTTTCATGATTAATATTACTTTCAGTGATATTCTTCTTGTTTATTGCTGTGGATGTTGAAAAGGAGATACAATTATTAACAGGACATCTTCCACCTTCACAGCAAAGATTAAGCATGTGGTCATGGCTAAATGTATTTGATATGATTGGTTCATACTTAAAGCCTCTCTCATATACTTTGACCAGCTCAAGTATTAATCTTAGTTGCATATTACTGGGTGACTCTATTTTTGTATCTTCTTTTTTAATGAGAAAGGGTTTGGAATGAATTATAGAAGTATAACCATCAAAGATGTAACAGATCCACCATAGATCTTTTGAGTAAGTTAAAGTGGAATCATAAGAGTTAAAATTATGGCCATTGTTATCATTTACTGATATTGGCCTCCATGTCGTTTCACAACTTTGGTTGTGTTGAAGGTTATTTTCATGGGCTATGTTAGTACTATGCCTGTATGTTTTGCCCACATTCAATCCTAATTCCATTCCGTAATGAATACATTTTGATATATCGTTTGCAGCTTTCCTATAATTATCAGAGCAAGAATTTAGAAGCAATGGTAAACGGCAGATAAACTTGGTGAAGATATTATTATCTCCTAGTTGTGGCATTGCTAGTAATAGCAGCTTTATTTTTATTTCTAACCTATCACAGAAGTTCCTTAACCCATTGCTATAGTCAGATAATTTAAAGATCTTGTTTTCAACCAATAATGTTTCAGATAGTTTATCACCTATGGATAACAATATTATTCTGTAAGTGATCAAATTTGGTACTATTTTAGCATTGTAATTTTCCCAGAATTCAACCTCATTGATAATTGGAAATAGGCTATTGAATTTGAAGAAATATATTTTGATTAACTCTTTAGTGATGCATTCATTTAATTCTAATTTAAATGCATAAATTGAAATTAGAAAATGAATTAGATCTCTGGAGTGAATGTGATAATTTTTTATATTAGCACTAAATAGATCTTCACTTAAGTTGAAATCATAGCTCCATTTGAGGTATATTGGAATGATTTCAGAAACTTGGAGATAATAAGGAACGTAGGATATTATGGAAGGAATCATAGATGTTAGCTCCTTTAGTGACATTACTTGCTTATTTGATATGGTTTTTAGAGATGATCCTGTTACACTTGCATTTGGCAATCTCATAGTTGGTTTTACTTTTGTCACTGCCGTAATAGTTTTAGATATCTTCCACATCTTTTTTGGTTTTTGATCTGGCGATATTAGGATTATTTTTGACTGTTCTTTGAAAATTTCTTTTATTGGCAAAGGCATTAGTATTCTTTGCTTTAATTGTTTATATTTTTGGGATAGATAGTTACATTCAGCTGGCAGCGATATCCCTAGATTGCTTCTTGAGGCGGGAAGTTTTAATGATTGAGATTTGATTTTAGATTCCGTACCTGTGCATAATGATGAGATTTGAGATGAACTGACTGATGAAGTTGTCATCATTGGGGAAATTTGAAAGGTATTTGTTTGAATGTAATTTCTGTCCTCACAAGTTAGAAGTTCTCCAAAGGTGTGATATGTGTTGAAAGAAGAAGTTTGCTGCTGAGCTTCATTATGTCCTCGATCTGATTCTTGATCTGATATTTGGAAAGAATATTGTCCTAAGGTCTTTTCAGATACTCCACTTGAGTGTTTACAGATTTTTACTTTGGGAAGCATCATTTTCTTTGTTTCAATCTTAGACTTCTTTTTAATTCTTTTATACAATACTTGAGAGCAATCGTAAGATATTAGTTTTGGCGTCTCGTCTATTATTTCAAACCTGTTTTTATTATTTTTTTTCATCGACAAAGATTTTGTTAATCCATTTTCCATGATACCTATTTGATAATTCTGCTTAATAACTTTATTGTTATTTTTCTGTCTTTTATTTAATTGATCCGTCTGATTCATTTTCAAGTCACACCTCAATTTAATTTTCTGACAGTTATCACAGCCAGCAGAATTATAATCATCTGACAAAATTGAACATTGTAGCCCTTTTGAACGGCAGAAGCTGCATGCTTTACATTGATTACGGGCATCAAAGCTGAAGTCGAAAACTTGAAAGTTGATCATATAATTCATGTGCTAAATAATCTTAATCTCGTTTCTGTCAATTAGTGGAAGTATTCAATAATAGTTTCAATAAAGAAATGTGATTCGAAGTGCTTTAATTTTTCCCTTTAAACTTCAAGGGGTTGAGAGCTTTTCACCTCTAGATGACGTTCAATAACATGCAATTACTACTTTTTAAAATATATTCTAACCAATCGAAAGATTTTTAATTTAGTCTTCTAGATCTTGATTCTAGTTCCAATGGGGCAACTAATTTAAGCACTCTGTGACCTCACATTTCCCTGGATTGATTATTTTGAGCAAATATCCGTCTTTCAAAATTTTGATTAAGATTTTGTGGTCCTTGGTTATGCTTTTGATACTGCAAAGTATGAAGGGGTAATATTTTTTAATGAAATATTTTATAGAAATTGTTCAAAAGTGGTATTATTCTTGAAGAGAGGAGAATTTTAATTTCTGATTATTGTTTGAACTGGTATATTGGTTTCATCACTTGATATACCAATTTCAAAACAAACTATGATACACATCTGGTGCAGCAGCTAATGTAATACTTTGGAGATCTTGCTGCCTAATTCGAATTCAAGTTTGCTAAAGAATTCCGGCGAATAATAGCACAAAGAACATTTCGATAAATTACAAGAGGGGGTAAAAAAGGAGAGATTTGAAAAGATAAAAATTACAAATTGCGTCATAGATTGAGATGAATTTAGTACATCCCACCTTTCCCCTTTATCAGAATTTACACATGAGCCATATCTCTATGTGGTGTGGGTTATAGGAATTGGATTTAGTTTGTGGCATAATAATTTTAAACATGGATACCATTTGGAACTTTCCGAAAGTCATTAAGAATCTGGCATTTGAAAAGTAATTTGAAAGAAATCAGATCAATGTCCTTGGATTTTATTGTATAATGCTTCTTCCATCCTCGTGATTACTTTTCATAATGCTGATGTAAGAAAGTTGTGTATATAATTTATAGCTTATGTGCATGAATAACAGGGAGCTGGCTTATTTTCCTATTTTGGACAATTTGAAACTAAAGGAGCAACAAAATATAAAAATATAATTAATTCCCAATCTCAAACAATACCGCTCAGCGATTTTCTATTGGGCACAGGCGATACGTGCATAAATAACAATAAATTCACCACAACCAAACCATTTAGAGACTAAAAAATCTTTTAACCACAAATTTGTATTAAATACGTACTATGAATATGTAAGTTGTCATACCGAGGAAATTAACCAAGACAATTGAAGAATATTACAATGTATAATATTCTTCTGAAAATGAAATAGACCTTGAAAAAATTCCCAAGCATTGTAGTTTCAAGTGTAACATCTTTATTTATTTTTGAAAAACCCTACTCAATCCTTTCCACTATTGAAAGACTAAAGTGGCTGTAAAAAGGTTCCAAGTTATTATGCATTAGGGTAATTATTGAAAATATGATTTTTAATTTCTTTTTGCAGACTGAAGTGGGCAGTAATTTGCATGTTACCCTGTTCAAATCCAAAAAGGTTTGAAGGTATTACGCATTTGGATAATTATTGAACGTATGATTTTTAATTTCTTGTTCCAAATTTCCAAAAATTGCTCTATATGAGTCACTTTACTCAAGTCTGAATGTCAAATATGTACATCTCACATATACGAGTATCAAATATAATTAACACAACTGAAAGATTCTAATATTTGAAAATATCGTTACCTCTCTCAACTTTTTAGTGGATAATAAGGTACACGATCAAACCGAAATACTACGCAAAAATTATTGGATAACAAAACCAATTGAAGAATATCACAATATATATGATGTTTCTGAAAATGAAATAGACCTTGGAGCAAATCCCAAGAATAGTAACTTCAAGCCTGACAACTTCATTTATTGTTTGAAAAACCCCACATAATCCTTTTATCTATTGAAAGACTAAGGTGAACAGTAAGGCAGTAATATGTATATTCTTCTGGTCAAATTCAAAGATGTTACAAGTTATTACACATTTGGATGATTATTGAACGTATGATCTTCAATTTCTTGTTCCAGATTTCCAATGCTTACACTATATGAGCCACTTTACTCAAGTTAGAGTGTCAAATATGTACATCTTACATATACGAGAATCAAATACAATTAACACAACTGAAAGTTTCTAATATTTGAAAACATCCCTAGTCCTCCGAACTTCATAATGGATGATAAAGTGCGCAATCAAACCAAAATAATTCATATTGCTTGGAACATACCACAATGCGATTATTTTTTTGGAATTGCGTAAGAATTGTTGATACTCATATAAAATAATTTGAAATGCAACATTATAGAGTTATAGGTTAGAAATTTAAAATAAAATGCACATTATGCATGTACTCTGCAGTTGACGTTTGTCAAAAACTTTCTCACAGAAAGTTAACCATAATAGCTTGCTGTCATTCCAAGGGTTCCTTTGCAAATATAAAAGAGCTTTCTATTTTTCTAAAAGTGGATTTTATCTTCTACTTGTAACCATTGTCACTCAAAATGAGAATTTTCTACGTAATTATTTTCTTTGCAGTAGCTCTTTTTAAGGTGTTCTCAAAGGAAATTGAAGGATGGTCAAATAGAATAGGCACTCCTACCACTGATATTACGGCTGATTCAAATCAA
Organism: Chernovozyma aurita; assembly: GCA_030566905.1. Classification (NCBI taxonomy): domain Eukaryota; kingdom Fungi; phylum Ascomycota; class Pichiomycetes; order Serinales; family Debaryomycetaceae; genus Chernovozyma; species Chernovozyma aurita. The sequence continues at coordinate 11,442 of JAKUBO010000095.1, forward strand.
ATAGAATTAATTCGTCGAGATTCAGTATCTTCAACACCTGCTGGTTGTTTACCACAAGGCTCTGGTTCTCCAGGGTTTAATGCTGTCTTCTATCCTAATGACTATTTTCAAACAGTCTCTAAAACTATAGGGTATTTTGAATCTGGATACAAGGTAGATGAACCAATTGCCTATGCCTATGGCGTCACTGACATTAATTTTCATGGTACGGTACCACAAGGCGTGATAAAAGGCTATATGTACGGACAATCAATTACTATTTCCAATTTTACGATGGAACTCACTGGTTATTTTCATGCACCTGAAACCGGCGATTACACATTGCACTTAGTGGTAGATGATGGAGCACTTGTCCGTGTTGGAGCTCCTCAGGCATTTCAATGCTGTAATACAAACGTCTCTGCCAATGACGGGAACTATACTATGTATCTGCATGATTATTGGTCTAATGGAGCAGTTCTTCCTGGTGTAAATTCTCTGACATTACATTTTTTGGAAGGATATTATTATCCCATTCTGATTGTTTATGTACAAGCAGCAACGCAATACTGGTTGGATATTTCTATTACTACTCCAAGTGGAGAAAATATCACAAACTTTACAAATACTTATTCCTATCAAAATTCAAATGACTGTCCTGCAATCACTACCATTACTACACCATGGACCGGAACAGTTACTTCAACTACAACCATCACTCCCACTAACTCTGTTGGAACTGCTACTGTTGAAGTATTGATTCCGATTCACATAACCACTGTTACTACTTCATGGACTGGAACTGATACTTCAACCACAACCATCACTCCCACTAACTCTGATGGTACTACCACTGTCGAAATCTTGACTCCGATTCACATAACCACTATTACAACTCCATGGACTGGAACTGATACATCAACCACTACTATTACTCCAACTAACTCTGACGGTACTACTACTGTTGAAATATTGACTCCAAGTCATATCACCACTATTACTACTCCGTGGACTGGAACTGATACATCTACTACCACTGTCACTCCAACTGATTCAACTGGTACTACTACGGTTGAAGTATTGACTCCGAGTCATATCACCACTATTACTACCCCATGGACTGGAACTGTCATTTCTACCACTACTATTACTCCAATTACCTCTGGTGGAACTACTACTGTTGAAGTATTAACTCCAACTGATGGAATCACTACTATTACTACTCCATGGACTGGAACTGATACTTCAACCACTACTATCACTCCAACTGTATCAGGTGGTACTACTACTGTTGAAGTATTAACTCCAACTGGTGGAATCACTACTATTACTACTCCGTGGACCGGAACTGTTACTTCAACTACCACTGTCACTCCAACTGTATCAGGTGGTACTACTACTGTTGATGTATTAACTCCTACTGGTGGAATTACTACTATTACTACTCCATGGACCGGATCTTTTACTTCAACTACCACCATCTCTCCAACTGTTTCAGGTGGCACGACTACTGTTCAAGTATTGACTCCAACCACTCCAGGTATTACTACTATTACTACGCCGTGGACCGGAACTGTTACTTCAACTAATACTATTACCCCAACTGTTTCAGGTGGTACTACTACTGTTGAAATATTGACTCCAAGTGGTGGCATTACTACTATCACCACTCCATGGACTGGAACTGTTACTTCAACTACTACCATTACTCCAACCACCTCTGGAGGAACTACTACTGTTGAAGTATTAACTCCAACTACTCCAGGTATTACTACTATTACGACTCCATGGACTGGAACTCAAACTTCAACTACTACCGTCACACCATCAACATCAGGTGGTACTACTACTGTTGAAGTATTGACTCCAACTGGTGGAATCACTACTATTACTACCCCATGGACTGGAACTGTTACTTCAACTATTACTATTACTCCATCAATATCAGGTGGTACTACTACTGTTGAAGTATTGACTCCAACTGGTGGAATCACTACTATTACTTCTCCATGGACCGGAACTGTTACTTCAACTACTACTATTACTCCAACAACTTCAGGTGGTATTATTACTGTTGAAGTATTAACTCCAACCACCCCAGGTATTACTACTATTACTACTCTGTGGACCGGAACTGTTACTTCAACTACTACTATCATCCCAACTGTATCAGGTGGCACAACTACTGTTGAAATATTGACTCCAACTGGTGGAATCACTACAATTACTACTCCATGGACTGGAACTCAAACTTCAACTACCACTTTTACTCCAACTACCTCTGGTGGTACTACTACCGTTGAAGTATTAACTCCAACTACTCCAAGTATTACTACTATTACCACTTCATGGACTGGAACTGTTACTTCAACTACTACTATTGCTACAACTAACTCTGATGGCACTACTACTGTTGAAATATTAACTCCAATTGGTGGAATTACAACTATTACTACTCCATGGACTGGAACTGTTACTTCAATTATTACTATTACTTCTACAACAACAGGTGGAACTACTACTGTTGAAGTATTGACCCCAACTACTCCAGGTATGACAACTGTAACCACTCCATGGACTGGAACTGTTACTTCAACCACCACCATTACTCCAACTGTATCAGGTGGTTCTACCACTGTTGAAGTGTTGACTCCAACCACTCCTGGTATTACTACTATTACTACTCCATGGACCGGAACTGTTACTTCAACCACCACCGTTACTCCAACTGTATCAGGTGGCACTACTACTGTTGAAGTGTTGACACCAACTGGTGGAATCACTACTATTACTACTCCATGGACCGGAACTCAAACTTCTACCACTACTATCACCCCGACTGTTTCTGAGGGTACTACTACTGTTGAGGTATTGACTCCAACCACTCCTGGTGTAACTACTGTCACTACTCCATGGACAGGATCTGTCACTTCAACTATTACTATTACTCCATCAACATCTGGTGGTACTACTACTGTTGAGGTGTTGACTCCAACTACTCCAGGTGTGACAACTATTACTACTCCATGGACAGGATCTGTCTCTTCAACTATTACTATTACTCCATCAACATCTGGTGGAATAACTACTGTTGAAGTATTGACTCCAACTACTCCTGGTGTGACAACTGTCACTACTCCATGGACAGGAACTGTTACTTCAACTATTACTATCACTCCATCAACATCAGGTGGAATAACTACTGTTGAGGTGTTGACTCCAACTACTCCAGGTGTGACAACTATCACTACTCCATGGACAGGAACTGTCACATCAACTATTACTATTACTCCATCAACATCAGGTGGTGCTACTACTGTTGAAGTATTGACTCCAACCACTCCTGGTGTAACTACTGTCACCACTCCATGGACAGGAACTCAAACTTCAACCACCACCATTACCCCAACTGTATCAGATGGCACTACTACTGTTGAAATATTGACTCCAACTGGTGGAATCACTACTATTACTACTCCATGGACCGGAACTGTTTCTTCAACTATTACTATCACTCCATCAACATCAGGTGGTATTACTACTGTTGAAGTATTGACTCCAACTACTCCAGGTGTGACAACTGTCACTACTCCATGGACTGGAACTGTCTCTTCAACTATTACCATCACTCCTTCAACATCAGGTGGTATTACTACTGTTGAGGTGTTGACTCCAACTACTCCTGGAGTAACTACTGTTACTACTCCATGGACTGGAACTTTCTCTTCAACTATTACTATTACTCCTTCAACATCAGGTGGTATTACTACTGTTGAAGTATTGACTCCAACTACTCCTGGAGTAACTACTGTTACCACTCCATGGACTGGAACTTTCTCTTCAACTATTACTATTACTCCATCAACATCTGGTGGAATAACTACTGTTGAAGTATTGACTCCAACTACTCCTGGTGTGACAACTGTCACTACTCCATGGACAGGAACTGTTACTTCAACTATTACTATCACTCCAACAACATCAGGCGGAATAACTACTGTTGAAGTATTGACTCCAACTATTACTATTACTCCATCAACATCTGGTGGAATAACTACTGTTGAAGTATTGACTCCAACTACTACAAGTGTCACAACTATCACTACTCCATGGACTGGAACTGTCTCTTCAACTATTACTATTAC
>JAKUBO010000096.1:0-15398 GCA_030566905.1 Chernovozyma aurita
GGAGTAATAGTAATAGTTGAAGTAACAGTACCAGTCCAAGGAGTGGTGATAGTTGTCACACCTGGAGTAGTTGGAGTCAATACTTCAACAGTAGTAGTACCACCTGATATTGATGGAGTAATAGTAATAGTAGAAGTAACAGTTCCGGTCCATGGAGTAGTAATAGTAGTGATTCCACCAGTTGGAGTCAACACTTCTACAGTAGTAGTACCACCTGAGGTTGATGGAGTAATAGTAGTAATTGAAGTAACAGTTCCTGTCCATGGAGTAGTGACAGTTGTCACACCTGGAGTAGTTGGAGTTAATACTTCCACAGTTGTAGTACCACCTGATGTTGATGGAGTAATAGTAATAGTTGAAGTAACAGTTCCAGTCCATGGAGTAGTGATAGTAGTAATACCTGGGGTGGTTAGGGTCAATACTTCAACAGTAGTAGTACCACCAGAGGTGGTTGGAGTAATGGTAATTGTTGAAGTAATAGTTCCGGTCCAAGGAGTAGTAATAGTAGTGATTCCACCAGTTGGAGTCAACACTTCAACAGTAGTAGTACCTCCTGATGTTGATGGAGTAATAGTAATAGTTGAAGAGACGGTTCCTGTCCATGGAGTAGAGATAGTAGTCACACCTGGAGTGGTTGGAGTCAATATCTCAACAGTAGTAATACCATCTGATGTTGATGGAGTAATAGTAATAGTTGAAGAGACGGTTCCAGTCCATGGAGTGGTGATTGTAGTAACACCTGGAGTAGTTGGAGTCAACACTTCAACAGTAGTAGTACCTCCTGATGTTGATGGAGTAATAGTAATAGTTGAAGAGACGGTTCCTGTCCATGGAGTAGAGATAGTAGTCACACCTGGAGTGGTTGGAGTCAATATCTCAACAGTAGTAATACCATCTGATGTTGATGGAGTAATAGTAATAGTTGAAGAGACGGTTCCAGTCCATGGAGTGGTGATTGTAGTAACACCTGGAGTAGTTGGAGTCAGCACTTCAACAGTAGTGGTGCCACCAGAGGTAGTTGGAGTGACGGTGGTAGTTGAAGTAACAGTACCAGTCCATGGGGTAGTGATAGTAGTAATACCTGGAGTAGTTGGAGTTAATACTTCAACAGTAGTAGTACCGCCGGAGGTAGTTGGAGTGATAGTAGTAGTTGAAGTATCAGTTCCAGTCCATGGAGTAGTAATAGTAGTGATTCCACCAGTTGGAGTCAAAACTTCAACAGTAGTAGTACCGTCAGAGATAGTTGGAGTAATAGTAGTAGTTGAAGTAACAGTTCCGGTCCATGGAGTGGTAATAGTAGTAATGCCAGGAGTGGTTGGAGTCAATACTTCAACAGTAGTAGTACCACCTGATGTTGTAGGAGTAATAGTAATAGTTGAAGTGACGGTTCCAGTCCATGGAGTAGTAATTGTTGTGATTCCACCAGTTGGAATCAATACTTCAACAGTAGTAGTACCACCTGATGTTGTAGGAGTAAAAGTAGTAGTTGAAGTGACAGTTCCGGTCCATGGAGTAGTAATAGTAGTGATTCCACCAGTTGGAGTCAATACTTCTACAGTAGTAGTACCACCTGATGTTGATGGAGTAATAGTAATAGTTGAAGTGACAGTTCCAGTCCAAGGAGTAGTAATAGTAGTAACACCAGGAGTGGTTGGGGTCAACACTTCAATAGTAGTAGTACCACCTGATGTTGATGGAGTAATAGTAATAGTTGAAGTGACGGTTCCAGTCCATGGAGTAGTAATTGTTGTGATTCCACCAGTTGGAGTCAATACTTCAACAGTAGTAGTACCACCTGATGTTGTAGGAGTAATAGTAGTAGTTGAAGTGACAGTTCCGGTCCATGGAGTAGTAATAGTAGTAATACCTGGAGTGGTTGGAGTCAATACCTCAACAGTAGTAGTACCACCAGAGGTAGTTGGAGTAACGGTGGTGGTTGAAGTAACAGTTCCGGTCCATGGAGTAGTTATAGTAGTAATTCCACCAGTTGGAGTCAACACTTCAACAGTAGTAGTACCACCTGATGTTGATGGAGTAATAGTAATAGTTGAAGTTACAGTTCCAGTCCATGGAGTAGTAATAGTAGTAATACCTGGAGTGGTTGGAGTCAATACCTCAACAGTAGTAGTACCACCAGAGGTAGTTGGAGTGATAGTGGTAGTTGAAGTAACAGTTCCTGTCCATGGAGTGGTGATAGTAGTAATACCACCAGTTGGAGTCAATATTTCAACAGTAGTCGTGCCACCTGATACAGTTGGGGTAATAGTGGTAGTTGAAGTAACAGTTCCAGTCCATGGAGTAGTGATAGTTGTGACATCTGGAGTAGTTGGAGTCAATACTTCAACGGTAGTAGTACCACCTGATACAGTTGGAGTAATAGTGGTGGTTGAAGTAACAGTTCCTGTCCATGGAGTGGTGATAGTAATGATTCCACCTGTTGGAGTTAACACTTCAACAGTAGTAGTTCCAGTTGAATCAGTTGGGGTAATAGTAGTAGTTGAAGTATCAGTTCCATTCCATGGAGTAGTGAAGGTGGTGATGTGAATTGGAGTCAAGATTTCAACAGTAGTAGTTCCAACTGAATCAGTTGGAATCATGGTTGTAGTTGAAGTATCAGTTCCAGTCCATGGAGTCGTAATGGTGGTAATGTGACTTGGAGTCAAGATTTCAACAGTAGTAGTTCCAGCTGAATCAGTCGGAATGATGGTTGTGGTTGAAGTATCAGTTCCAGTCCATGGAGTCGTAATAGTGGTGATGTGACTTGGAGTCAAGATTTCGACAGTAGTAGTACCATCTGAAACAGTTGGAGTAATAGTAGTTGTTGAAGTAACAGATCCGGTCCATGGATTCGTAACGGTGGTGATAGGATATGGAGTCAAGATTTCTACAGTGGTAGTACCGTCTGAATCAGTTGGAGTGATGGTAGTAGTTGAAGTTTGAGATCCTGTCCATAAAGTGGTGACAGTAGTTATGTGACTTGGAGTCAAAACTTCAACAGTAGTAGTACCAATTGAATCAGTTGGAGTAATAGTAGTAGTTGAAGTAACTGTTCCGGTCCATGGAATTGTACTTGTCACTACTGCTGGGCATTCTTCTGTAGTATCCTCAAAGCTATAAACGTTTGTAAAATTTGATATAACATTTCCACTTGGAGTAGTTACTGTGAAATATATCCCAAACCCCCGCCAAACATGAACATAAATTATCAGAATTGGATAATAATATCCTTTGCGAAGGTACACTGTGTTTGTAGCTGGTTTGTCCCACCACGTATATTGTTCTTCAATGTCCCAATACGTATATTGATTTTTAACATTGTCAGTAAAGTACCAGTACTCATCATTATATAGAACATAATCTCCATTGTTAGCAGAAACGTTTTTATTGCAACATTCAAATGCTTGAGGGTCTCCAATACGTACAAGAGCAGCTTGATCTACTGTCACTCTCATGACATAATAACCTGTTTCCGGAGCTAGAAAATAGCCTTTGAGCTCAAACATAAAATGACCAAGGTTGATAGTTTGACCGTATATTACACCTAATTCATACTCAACCCATATTTTGTTTGACCCAAAATTATTAATATCAGTGACACCATATGCATATGCTATCGGAGAAGACTCCTTATATCCATATTGCATGAAGGTTAAATTCCCTATCAAGACTTCATTTGCCCAAGGGTATGGATAAAATACAGCATCAAATCCAGGTGAACCTGTACTTTGTGGTAAGCAACCTGTTGGTGAATATATTGGAGTCAAAACTGCAGTAGTAGTAGTAATACCAGTTGAATCAGTTGAATCAGTTAGAGTAATAGTAGTAGTTGAAGTAACTGTTCCGGTCCATGGAATTGTACTTGTCCCTTCAATAAAACTAGAATATCCCACTGTAGTTATTGTTGTACCTCCCGTATATGGATATCGACGAATTAATTCTATTTGATCAGAACCAGCTGCAATATGTGTCGTAGGAGTGCCAATTATATTGGATCCTCCTTCAATTTCCTTTGAAATCACCTCAAAAAAAGCTGCTGCAAAGAAAATTAGTAAGTAAAAGATTCTCATTTTTAGCGAAATTGGTTACAAGTAGAAGATATAATCCACTTTTAGGAGAATAAATAGCTCTTTTATATTTGCAAAGGAACTCACAGAATGACAGCAAGCCATTATGGTTAACTTTCTGGGAAGGAGTTTTTAACAAAAGTCAACTGTAGAATACATGCATAATGTGCATTTTATTTAAAACTTCTAACCTATAACACTATAATGTTGCATTTGAAAGTATTTTATATGACCACTATCAATTCTTACACAATTCCAAAAAATAATCGTATTGTGGTATGTCTCAAGTAATATGAATTATTTCGGTTTGATTGTGCACTTTATTATCTATTAAGAAGTTTAGATGACTAGCAATATTTTCAAATATTTGAAACTCTCAGTTGTGTTAATTATATTTGATACTCGTATATGTAAGATGTACATATTTGACACTCTGACTTGAGTGGAGTGGCCCATATAGAGTAATTTTTGGAAATCTGCAACAAGAAATTAAAAATCATACGTTCAATAATTATCCAAATGCGTAATAACTTGTAACCTTTTTGGATTTGATCAGAAGAACATGCAAATTACTGCCCATTTTATTCTGCAAAAAGAAATTAAAAATCATATGTTCAATAATCTTCTATTAATTTCTTAAATTTGAAATCTCGAAAATTCTTGTGTTTATTTTTGAGATTTGAATACAATTGTCTTGTTTAATATCCTTGGCATGACAACATACATATTCATGGTACGTATTTAATACGAATTTGTGGTTAAAATTTTTTTGTTTCTAAATGGTTTGAAAGTGGTGAATCTATTGTTATTCATGCACGTATCACCTGAGCCCGATCGGAAATCTCTGTGCGGTATTGCTTGAGATTGGGAATTAATTATATTTTCATATTTTGTTGCTCCTTTAGTTTCAAATGGTCCAAAATAGGAAAATGAGCCAGCTCTCTGTTAATCCTGCACATACAATATATATTATATGCACAACTTTCTTACGTCAGCATTATGAAAAGTAATCACAAAAATGGAAGAAGACATTATACAATAAAATCCAAGGACATTGATCTGATTTCTTTTAAACTACTTTTCAAATTCCTGATTCTTAATAGCTTTCGGAAAGTTTCAAGTGATATCCATGTTTAAAATTATTATGCCACAAACTAAATTCAAATCCTATAACTCACACCACATAGAAATATGGCTCATGAGTAAATTCTGTAAATGGGGGAAGATGGGGTGTACTAAATGCATCTCAATGTATTCATAATTTGTATTCTATATCTTTTCAAAGCTCTCCTTTTTACCCCCTCTTGTGATTTATCAAAATGTTCTTTGTGCTATTATTCTTCGAAATTCTTTAGCAATCTTGAATACGAATTAGGGAGCGTGATTTTCAAAGTGGTACATTATCTGCTGCATCATATGTATCATAGTTTGTTTTGAAATTGGTATATCAAGTGATGAAACTAAGATACTAGTTCAAACAATAATCAGAAATTAATATGCTCCTCTTTCCGAGAATAATACCACTTTTGAACAATTTCTATAAAATATTTCAATAAAAAATATTACCCCTTCATACTTTGTACTATCAAAAGAATATGGAAGGACCACCAAATCTTATTCAAAATTTTGGAAGACGGATATTTGCACTTGAAGCTACAGTACTTGGGAATTCTTTCAAGGTCTATTTCATTTTCAGAAACATCTCATACATTGTGATATTCTTCAATTGTTTTTGTTATTCCATAATTGTTGCGTAATATATCGGTTTGATCGTGCACTTCATTATCTATTAAGAAGTTTAGATAATTGGCAATATTTTCAAACATTTGAAACTTTCAGTTGTGTTAATTATATTTGATACTCGTAAATGTAAGATGTGCATATTTGACACTCTGACTTGAGTAAAGTGGCTCACATAGAGTAAGTATTGGAAATCTGCAAGAAATTAAAAATTATAGGATCAATAATTATCCAAATGCGTAATAACTTGAAACCTTTTTGAATTTGATTAGAAGAACACGGAAATTGCTGACCGCTTTAGTCTGCTAAAAGAAGTTACAAATCATATGTTCAATAATTATCCTAATGCTTAATAACTTGGAACCTTTTTACAGCCCACTTTATCCTTTCAATAGTAGAAATAGAGTGTAATTCCTTTAAAAAATAAATGAAGTTGTCAGACTTGAAGCTACTATGCTTGAGAATTATTCCAAGATCTATTTAATTTTCAGAAACATCTTATACATTGCAATATTCTGCAATTGTTTTTATTACTCAATAATTGTTGTGAAACATTTCGATTTGATCGTGGACTTTATCATCCATTAAAAAGTTGAAAGAGGTAACAATATTTTCAAATATTTGACACTTTCAGTTGTGTTAATTATATTTAATACTCGTATATGTAAGACGTAGATGTTTGACACTCTGACTTGAGTAAAGTGGCTCAATCTGGAAAAGAAATTAAACATCATGTGCTCAATAATTATCCTGATGCATAATGACTTGAAACCTTTTTACAGCCCACTTTAGTTTTTCAGTAGTAGAAAGGAAGTGTAATTCCTTTAAAAATAAATGAAGTTGTCACACTTGAATTTCAATGCTTGGGAGCTTTTTCAAGGTCTATTTCATTTTCAGAAACATAATATACATAATATTCTTAAATTGTTTTTGTTATTCAATAATCTTTTATTAATTTGTTAAATTTGTAATCTCGAATATTCTTGAGTATATATTTGAGATTTGAAAATAATTGTCTTATTATCATTAGTATGACAACAAGCATATTCAAAGTATTAAATGGTTGGAAAGTGGTTAATCTATTGTTATTCATACACGTATCGCCTGTGTCCAATCGAAAATCACTGTGTGGTATTGCTTGAGATTGGGAATTAATTATATTTTTACATTTTGTTGCCCCTTTAGTTTCAAATTGTCCAAATTAGGAAAATAAGCCAGCTCTCTGTTATTCATGCACATAAGCTATAAATTATATGCACAACTTTCTTAAATCTGCATTATGAAAAGTAATCACGAAGATGGAAGAAGACATTATACAATAAAATCCAAGGACAATGATCTGATTTCTTTCAAACTACTTTTCAAATTCCAGATTCCTAATGACTTTCGGAAAGTTCCAAATGGTATCCATGTATAAAATTATTATGCCACAAACTAAATTCAATTCCTATAACCCACACCACATAGAAATATGGCTCATGTGTAAATTCTGTTAAAGGGGGAAGGTGGGGTGTATTAAATGCATCTCAATCTATGCGTAATTTATATTTTGTATCTTTTCAAAGCTCCCCTTTTTTACCCCCTCTTGTAATTTATTAAATATTCTTTGTGCTATTATTCTTCTAAATTCTTTAACAAACTTGAATTCAAATTAGGGAGCAAGATTTTCATAGTCTTACATTAGCTGCTGCACCTCGTGTGTATCATATTCTGTTTTGAAATTGGTATATCAAGTGATGAAACCAAGATACCAGTTCAAACAATAATCAGAAATTGAAATGCTCCTCTTTTCAAGAATAATACCACTTTTGAAAAATTTCTATAAAATATTTCATTAAAAAATATTACCCCTTCATACTTTGTACTATCAAAAGGATATCCAAGGACCACAAAATCTTATTCAAAATTTTGGAAGACGGATATTTGTACTTGAAGCTACAGTGCTTGGGAATTCTTTCAAGGTCTATTTCATTTTCAGAAACATCATATATATTGTAATATTCTTGAATTGATTTTGTTAATCAATAATTGTTGCATAGTATTTTGGTTTGATCGTGCACTTTATTAACCATTAAAAAGCTGAGAGAACTAGCGATGTTTTCAAATATTTGAAATTTTCAGTTGTGTTAATTATATTTGATACTCGTATATGTAGATGTACATATTTGACACTCTGGCTTGAGTGAAGGGGTTTACATAAAGTAATTATTGGAAATCTGCAAAAAATTGAAAATCATACGTTCATTAATTATCATAATGCGTAATAACTTGAAGCTTTTTTGGATTTGATCAGTAGAAGATGCAAATTACAGCCCATTTTAGTCCGTAAAAAGAAATTAAAAATCATATGTTCAATAATTATCCTAATGCATAATAACTTGGAACCTATTTACAGCCCAATTTGTCTTTCCAGTAGTAGAAAGGATGAATGATTTTTTAAATAGTAAATAAAGTTGTCACACTTGAAGCTAATATGTTTGGGAATTGCTTCAAGGTCTATTTCATTTTCAGAAACAACATATTCATTGCAATATTCTTCAATTGTTTTGTTATTCAATAATTGTTGTGTAATATTTCGGTTTGATTGAGCACTTCATTATCTATTAAGAAGTTTAGATGACTAGCAATATTTTCAAACATTTGAAACTTTCAGTTGTGTTAATTATATTTGATACTCGTATATGTAAGATATACATATTTGACACTCTGACTTGAGAAAAGTGGCTCATATTGAGTAAGTATTGGAAATCTGCAAAAAGAAATTAAAAATCATACAATAAATAATTATCCAAATGCGTAATAACTTGTAACCTTTTTGGATTTGATCAGAAGAACATACAAATTACTGCCCACTTTAGTCTGCTAAAGGAAATTAAAAATCATATGCTCAATAATTATCCTAATGCATAATAATTTGTAACCTTTTACAACCCACTTTAGTATTTCAATAGTAGAAAGGAAGTGTAATTCCTTTAAAAAGTGAATTAAGTTGTCACTCTTGAAGCTACAATGCTTGGAAACTTTTTCAAGGTCTATTTGATTTTCAGAAACATAATATCCATAATATTCTTCAATTGTTTTTGTAATTCAATAATCTTTTATTAATTTGTTAAATTTGTAATCTCGAGTATTCTTGAGTATATTTTTGAGATTTGAATACAATTGTCTTGGTTAATATCTTTGGTATGACAGCAACCATATTCGAAGTACGTATTTAACACGAATTTGTGGTTAAAAGATTTTTTAGTTTCTAAATGGGTTAGAAGTGGTGCATCTATTTTTATTCATACACGTATCGCCTGTGCCTAATCGAAAATCACTGTGCACTATTGCTTGAGATTGGGAATTAATTGTATTTTCATATTTTGTTGCCCCTTTAGTTTCAAATTGTCCAAAATAGGAAAACAAGCCAGCTCTCTGTTAATCATGCATATTAGATATAAATTATATGAACAACTTTCTTAAATCTGCATTATGAAAAGTAATCATGAAGATGGAAGAGGGCTTTATTAAATAAAATCCAAGGACAATGATCTGATTTTTTTTGAACTACTTTTTAAATTCCAGATTCCTAATGACTTTCGGAAAGTTCCAAATAGTATCCATGTTTAAGGTTATTATGCCACAAACTAAACCCAATTCCTATAACCCACACCACATAGAAATATGGCTCATGTGTAAATTCTGTTAAAGGGGGAAGGTGGGGTGTATTAAATGCATCTCAATCTATGCGTAATTTATATTTTGTATCTTTTCAAAGCTCTCCTTTTTTACCCCCTCTTGTAATTTATCAAATATTCTTTGTGCTATTATTCTTCAGAATTCATTAGCAAACTTGAATTCGAATTAGGGAGCAAGATTTTCATAGTCTTACATTAGCTGCTGCACCTCGTGTGTATCATAGTTTGTTTTGAAATTGATATATCAAGTGATGAAACCAAGATACTAGTTTAAACAATAATCAGAAATTGAAATGCTCCTTTCTTCAAGAATAATACCACTTTTGAAAAATTTCTATAAAATATTTCATTAAAAAATATTACCTCTTCATACTTTGTACTATCAAAAGGATATCCAAGCACCACAAAATCTTATTCAAAATTTTGAAAGACGGGTATTTGCTCAAAAATAACAATCCTGTATAATGTAAGGCCACAGAGAGCTTAAATTATTTGCCCCATTGGAATTAGAAACAAGATCTAGAACACTTAATTAAGAATCTTTCGATTGGTTAGAAAATATTTTAAAAAGTAGTAGTTGCATGTTATTGAACGTCAACCAGAGGGGAAAGCTCTCAATCCCTTCAAGTTTAAAGAAAAAAAAGAAAACACTTCAAATCACATTTCTTTATTGAAATTATTGTTTAATATTTCCACTTATAGACAGAAACGAGATTAAGATTATTTAGCACATGAATTATATGTTCAACTTTCAAGTTTTTAACTCCAGTATTAATGCCCGCAAGCAATGTAAAGCATGCAGATTTTGCCGTTCAAAAAGGCTACTATGTTCAATTTCGTTAGATGCTTATAATTCTGCTGACTGTGATAACTGTCAGAAGATTAAATTGAAGTGTGACTTGAAAGTAAATCAGGAAGATCAATTCAATAAAGCACAGAAAAATAGCAATAAAGTTATTAAGCAGAATTATCAAATAAGTATCATGGAAAATAGATTAACAAAATCTCTGTCGATGAAAGAAAATAATAAAAACAGGTTTGAAATAATAGACGAAACGCCAAAACTAATATCCTACGATTCTTCTCAAGCATTGCATAAAAGAATTATAAAGAAATTTAAGACTGAAGCAAAGAAAATGATGCTTCCCGAAGTAAAAATCAGTAAACACTCAAGTGGAGTATCTGAAAAGACCTTAGGACAATATTCTCTCCAAATATCAGATCAAGAATCAGATCGAGGACATAATGAAGCTGAGCAGCAAACTTCTTCTTTCAACACATATCACACCTCAGGAGAACTTCTAACTTGTGAGGACAGAAATTACATTCAAACAAATAACTTTCTAATTTCCCCAAAGATGGCAGCTTCACCAGTCAATTCATCTCAAATCTTCTCAATATGCGCAGCCAGGGGATCTAAAATCAAATCTCAATCATCAAAATTTCCCGCCTCAAGAAGCAATCTAGGGATCCCACTGCCAGCTGAATGTAACTATCTATCACAGACATATGACTAATTAAAACAAAAAATAGGATTGCCTTTTCCAATAGAAGAAATTTTCAAAGAAGAAGTTTTCAAAGAAAAATCAAAGACAATCCTAATATCGCCAGAACAAAAACCAAAAAAGATGTGGAAGATAACTAAGCCTATTACGGTAGTGGCTAAAGTGAAACCAACTATAAGATTGCCAAATGCAAATGTAACAGGATCTTCTCTGAAAGGGACATCAAATAAGCAAGTAATGTCACTAAAGGAGCTACCCTCTATAATTCCTTCCATAACATCCTACGTTCCTTATTATCTTCAAGTTTCTGAAATCATTCCAATATACCTCAAATGGAGCTATAATTTCAACTTAAGCGAAGATCTATTTAGTGCCAATATAGAAAACTATCACATTCACTCCAAAGATCTGTTTCATTTTTTAATTTCAATTGATGCATTTAAATTAGAAATAAATGAATACATCACCAAAGAGTTAATCAAAATATATTTCTTCAAATTCAGCAGTCTATTTCCAATTATCAATGAGGTCGAATTCTGGAGAAATTACAACGATAAAATAGTACCAAATTTGATCACTTACAGTACAGTATTGTTATCCTTAGGTGATAAACTATCTGAAAAATTATTGGTTGAAAACAAGATCTTTAAATTATCTGACTATAGCAATGAGTTAAGGAACTTCTGTGATAGGTTATCATTAAAAATAAAGCTGCTATTTCAAGCAATGTCACAACTAGGAGATAATAATATCTTCACCAAGTTTATCTGCCGTTTGCTATTGCTTCTAAATTCTTGCTTCGATAATTATAGGCAAGCCGCAAACGACATATCAAAATGTATCCATTACGGAATGGAATTAGGATTGAATGTGGGAAAAACATACAGGCATGGTACTAATATAGCTCATGAAAATAACCTACAACACAAGCAAAATTGGGAAACGACATCCAGGCAAATATCAGTAAATGACAACAATAGCCATAATTTTAACTCTTATGATTCCACTTTAACTTATTCAAAAGATCTATGGTGGATCTGTTACATCTTTGATCGTTACATTTCTATAATTCATTCCAAACACTTTTTCATTAAAATAGAAGATACAAAAATAGAGTCACCCAGTAATATGCAACTAAGATTAATACTTGAGCTGGTCAAAGTATATGAGAGAAGCTTTAAGTATGAACCAATCACATCAAAGACTTTTAGCCATCACAACAGGCTTGATCTTTATTGTGAAGGTGGAAGATGTCCTGATAATAATTGTATCTCCTTTTGGGAAATTCTATCTCAGAATGGTATTCCAAGAGGTTCAAATGGTAATAATAGGTCATTTACTACCACAACATCCACAGCAATAAATGAGAATAATATCACTAAAAATAATATTAATCATGAAAACAAAACAGAAAATTAGGTTAATATTACTGGTGATGAAATTCTTTGTGAAAAAAATCCAAGTGAAATGATATTTTCCCAATTTATAATCAACGAGCTTAATATAAACGAAAAAGATTTTATTGACTTTAAGGATTTAAAGTGCTTGCTGCAAATATCATTATTCTCGTACCCAAAAAAATGACATATTTAATACAACGAATTGATAATCTCCTGCAAATAATACTATTAACCAAATACCAGCAATCCAACAATTGGATCAGCTTAATAATAAAAGGTAGCTCGAATTTTATTATGTATATTGAATATTTCATGAATTCTGATAAGAAGCACTTCATCAATTTACTTTGGATTCCTAAGATTTTATTAGTAGTTTTGAATATTTTGCTGGACATTAAATCAAAGGCAGCTCCTCGATTTAAAGCAATGAATTGCTTTGAAGCTGAAATAAAGCGTTACATTGTTGTTATGGAAACATATTCCAAAAAATGGGGATCTATGAAAGAACAAATTGAAAAGTTGAAAGAATTAAGAGAACAATGAAAGGCTATTAAAAAACGACATTCCAAACCAAATAAATAATCAAATATAATAAATAAATAATATTTTGTATAATGAAATGAATCTTCATTTAATTCTCTATGTTGTTTTAAAGTTCAAATGCAACATAAAGATTGGTAATATCTACCAGGGTTACAAATAGTCTACTTGTAAGATAGATTTTGTATTCAATTGCAAGAGTATTATGTATATTTACTATTATGAAACTGTCTTATCATTTAATTAAAAAATAGAAATTCAGTTGGCATATAGAGCAATACATATTCTAGACGAAAAAGGTAACCTTAAATGTACTATAATTATATATAATGATTGGCTCATGCAGTAAAATAGTTTTAGATACTTTAATTAGTAGTAAAAGCAAAATAAATATGACTTACTTATACACAGACGAAAAAAATGATTTGATTTGAGCACAATTTAATATAAAAATTAACATATTTATCTGATTTAATCCGGACATCTAGCAAATTTAATATGATTCGCCATGTGCTATATGTCAGGTTTTAAGCACAACTCAAAAAGATTGAGATTTAAGCAAGAGTCACAGATTTTGAACACCCTTCTAATACTAAAGTTTACGATATTAGCCAAAAATAAAATTTCTCTTAAGTACTAAGCACTAATTATCTGAAGGCAACATTTCTTACAGTATGAAATCTTTTTAGATTTCATGTTACAAAAAATCACACATTTCTTTCTACCTATTGAAAAAATATAGTGGGCTGTTAAAGGTTCCAAGTTATTATGCATTAGGATAATTATTGAACGTATGATTTTTAATTTCTTGCAGATTTCCAAGGATTACTCTAGATAAGCCACTTCACTCAACCCACACCGTATAATATGTACATCTTACATATACGAGTATCAAATATAATTAACACAACTGAGAGTGTTAAATATTTGAAAATATCGTTACTTCTCTCAGCTTTTAATGGATAATAAAGTGCACAATCAAACTGAAATATTACGCAACAATTATTGAATAACAAAAATTGAAGAATATTGCAAATTGCAATATATATGATGGTTCTGAAAATGAAATATACCTTGGAATAATTCTCAAGCATTGTAGCTTCAAGTTTGACAACTTCATTTATATTCTAAAGGGATTAGACTTCCTTTCTACTACTGGAAAACTAAGATGGGCTTAATATGCATGTTCTTCTGATCACATCCAAAAGGTTACAATTATTACGCATTAGGATAATTATTGAACATTTGATTTTTATTTTCTTGCAGATTTTCAACAATTACTCTAGATAAGCCACTTTACATTCAAAATAAATAAATGAACCTAAATATCCTTGCACCTATGGTGAGAGGAAATATTTATAACGATTTAATTCATTATTTATTATAATTATTAATATTTTTTACAATATAAATTATGATTTTAAGATAAAATTATATAATACAATTCTATTGTTAATGATTAGAATGTATGCAAGTAATCAAATATAATTAAAACAACTGAAAGTTTCAAATATTTGAAAATATTGCTAGTTATCTCAACTTTTTGATGGATAATAAAGTGCATGATCAAACCGAAATATTACGCAACAATTATTGAATAACAAAAACAATTGAAGAATATCACAATGTATAAGATATTTCTGAAAATGAAATAGACCTTGAAGCAATTCCTAAGAATAGTAACTTCAAGGCTGACAACTTCATTTATTGTTAGAAAACCCCACACAATCCTTTGTACTATTGAAAGACTAAAGTGAACTGTAAGGCAGTAATATGCATGTTCCTCTGATTAAGTTCAAAAAGATTACAAGTTATTACGCATTAGGAAAATTATTGAACGTATGATTTTTAATTTCTTTTCGCAGACTGTTAACCAAAATAAAATTTCTCTTAAGCACTTACCCACAGGCCAGATTTCTGAAAACTTTTTAATTTTTGGTTACATAATTTTTAATTTTTTTATGACGAAGTGCACATAACGTCCTATGAAGCCAAGTAGTGCTTCGACTAACTTTGGCTAATACATCACATTGCCCGCACGAATTTCAATAAGTTCTCATATAAGGCGAACTGAAATCACTTGTTACAAATTTACTTTTTAACTTTCATATTTTTGAGAGTCTGTAAACATTCAAAACAAACAGGAACAGACTTATTTGGTAATTTGATATCATTTCTACGTTTGCACATTTCCCTATACTTATCTAAATGTTGTTCTAGAGATTGTACAAGAAGAGAACAACTTACAGAAAAAATTAAATTTTATCCTTAGCAAGCTTTTTCAGCTAATCAGCTTGCCAAAAAATTTTGTTTGTTAAAGTATCTTTTCTACTTCTATACCTGCAGCATCAAATATATTAAGATGATCAATAATGCAAGAAGGATTGAGAGAAGATAAATAAAAAATGAATAAATTACAAAAATGTAAATATTTACATTGCCTGACTTGCATTGCGAGGTCACTAAGAG
>JAKUBO010000097.1:0-15309 GCA_030566905.1 Chernovozyma aurita
GTAATTCCTGTTGAATCAGTTGGAGTAATGGTAATAGTTGAAGTGACAGTTCCTGTCCATGGAGTAGTGACAGTTGTCACACCTGGAGTAGTTGGAGTCAATATCTCAACAGTAGTAATACCACCTGAAGTTGATGGAGTGATAGTAATAGTTGAAGTGACAGTTCCGGTCCAAGGAGTAGTGACAGTTGTCACACCAGGAGTAGTTGGAGTCAATATCTCAACAGTAGTAATTCCTGTTGAATCAGTTGGAGTAATGGTAATAGTTGAAGTGACAGTTCCGGTCCATGGAGTAGTGACAGTTGTCACACCTGGAGTAGTTGGAGTCAATATCTCAACAGTAGTAATACCACCTGAAGTTGATGGAGTGATAGTAATAGTTGAAGTGACAGTTCCGGTCCAAGGAGTAGTAATAGTAGTAATACCTGGAGTAGTTGGAATCAATACTTCAACAGTAGTTATTCCACCTGATGTTGATGGAGTAATAGTAGTAGTTGAAGTGACAGTTCCGGTCCATGGAGTAGTGATAGTTGTCACACCTGGAGTAGTTGGAGTCAATACTTCAATAGTAGTAGTACCACCAGATGTTGATGGGGTAATAGTAATAGTTGAAGTAACAGTTCCGGTCCAAGGAGTAGTAACAGTTGTCACACCTGGAGTAGTTGGAGTCAATACTTCAACAGTGGTAGTTCCTCCAGAGGTAGTTGGGGTGATAGTAGTGGTAGAAGTATCAGTTCCAGTCCAAGGAGTAGTAATAGTTGTCACATCAGGAGTAGTTGGAGTTAATACTTCAACAGTAGTAATTCCTGTTGAATCAGTTGGAGTGATAGTAATAGTTGAAGTTTGAGTTCCGGTCCATGGAGTAGTGATAGTTGTCACATCAGGAGTAGTTGGAGTTAATACTTCAACAGTAGTAATTCCTCTTGAATCAGTTGGAGTGATAGTAATAGTTGAAGTTTGAGTTCCGGTCCATGGAGTAGTGATAGTTGTCACACCAGGAGTAGTTGGGGTCAATACTTCAACGGTAGTAGTACCAACTGAAACAGTTGGAGTAATGGTAGTAGTTGAAGTAACAGTTCCGGTCCAAGGAGTGGTGATAGTTGTCACACCTGGAGTAGTTGGAGTTAATACTTCAATAGTAGTAGTACCACCTGATGTCGATGGAGTAATAGTAATAGTTGAAGTGACATTTCCGGTCCATGGGGTAGTAATAGTAGTAATACCTGGAGTAGTTGGAATCAATACTTCAACAGTAGTTATTCCACCTGATGTTGATGGAGTAATAGTAGTAGTTGAAGTAACAGTTCCGGTCCAAGGAGTGGTGATAGTTGTCACACCTGGAGTAGTTGGAGTTAATACTTCAACAGTAGTAGTACCACCTGATGTCGATGGAGTAATAGTAATAGTTGAAGTATCAGTTCCGGTCCATGGGGTAGTAATAGTAGTGATTCCACCAGTTGGAGTCAACACTTCAACAGTAGTAGTACCACCTGATATTGATGGAGTAATGGTAGTGGTTGAAGAGACATTTCCGGTCCATGGAGTAGTGATAGTTGTCACACCTGGAGTAGTTGGAGTGAATACTTCAACAGTAGTAGTACCTCCCGAAGTTGATGGAGTAATGGTAGTGGTTGAAGAGACATTTCCGGTCCATGGAGTAGTGATAGTTGTCACACCTGGAGTAGTTGGAGTGAATACTTCAACAGTAGTAGTACCTCCCGAAGTTGATGGAGTAATGGTAGTGGTTGAAGAGACATTTCCGGTCCATGGAGTAGTGATAGTTGTCACACCTGGAGTAGTTGGAGTGAATACTTCAACAGTAGTAGTACCTCCCGAAGTTGATGGAGTAATAGTAATAGTTGAAGTAATAGTTCCAGTCCAAGGAGTAGTGATAGTTGTCACACCAGGAGTAGTTGGAGTCAATACTTCGACAGTAGTAGTACCATCTGATGTTGATGGAGTAATAGTAATAGTTGAAGTGACAGTTCCGGTCCATGGAGTAGTAATAGTAGTGATTCCACCAGTTGGAGTCAATACTTCAACAGTAGTAGTTCCACCTGAGGTAGTTGGAGTGACGGTAGTAGTTGAAGTAATAGTTCCAGTCCAAGGAGTAGTGATAGTTGTCACACCAGGAGTAGTTGGAGTCAATACTTCAACAGTAGTAGTACCACCTGATGTTGATGGAGTAATAGTAATAGTTGAAGTGACAGTTCCGGTCCATGGAGTAGTAATAGTAGTGATTCCACCAGTTGGAGTCAACACTTCAACAGTAGTAGTTCCACCTGTAGTTGTTGGAGTAATAGTGGTAGTTGAAGTAACAGTTCCGGTCCATGGGGTAGTAATAGTAGTGATTCCACCAGTTGGAGTCAACACTTCAACAGTAGTAGTGCCACCTGATACAGTTGGGGTGATAGTAGTAGTTGAAGTAACAGTTCCAGTCCATGGGGTAGTAATAGTAGTAACACCTGGAGTGGTTGGAGTGAATACTTCAACAGTAGTAGTACCATCAGAGGTAGTTGGAGTAATGGTTGTTGTTGAAGTAACAGTTCCGGTCCATGGAGTAGTAATAGTTGTCATGTGACTTGGAGTCAAGACTTCGACAGTGGTAGTACCATCAGAGTTAGTTGGAGTAATGGTAGTGGTTGAAGTATCTGTTCCAGTCCATGGAGTCGTAACGGTGGTGATGTAAATTGGAGTCAATACTTCTACAGTAGTAGTTCCACCAGATGTTGATGGAGTAATAGTAGTGGTTGAAGTAACAGTTCCGGTCCCTTGAGTAGTAATAGTGGTGATATGACTTGGAGTCAATACTTCAACAGTTGTAGTACCAGTTGAATCAGTTGGAGGGATGGTGATTGTTAAGGTTTCAGTTCCGGTCCATGGAACAGTGACTGTGGTGACATGAGTTGGAGTCAATACTTCAACAGTAGTTGTTCCAGTTGAATCAGTTGGAGTAACGGTGGTGGTTGAAGTTTCAGTTCCAGTCCATGGAATTGTAGTGGTAATTACTGGGCAATTTTCATCTGAATTTTGATAGGAGAATACATCTGTAAAATCTGTGATAACTGTTCCGCTTGGAGTAGTTATTGAAAAATAAAAGTAGTCCGTGTTAATCCAGTTTACGAACACAATCAGCATTGGATAATAATATCCCTTCAGAAGATACACTGTAGTAGTACCTATACCATTATGATAACCAGTTGTTTCCAGATAAGTTTCCAATACATATAAAGTATAGGCCCCGTCATTAAAAGTCACATTTGTATTACAGCATTGGAATGCTTGAGAACCAAAACGTAGAAGTGCATAATCATTTACTTCCAAGTATAGTGAGTAATAACCTGTTTCAGGAGCATAAAAATAACCTGTGAGCTCCATATTGAAGGCGTCAGCCTGATTGAGCATACTACCAGAAGTGTAAAGAGTGAGTGTATCGTATATTATTTGTGTCTGTCCAGCATTAATCTGTGCCTCTGTTAAAGAAAAATAAAGATTAGTGACACCATAGGCATAGCCTAATATGATGGTATTCTCCTTGAACCTATATTCCAAATATTTCAAATGTCCAATTTCATTGATCGAAGTTAGATTAAACTGATAAAAGACAGCATTAAATCCCGTAGAGCGTGAGCCTTGAGGTAAGCAAGCAGCTGGTGTTGGTATCGAATCACGACGACTTAATTCTATTCGAGTAGAATCAGCTGTAAGATCTGTGGTAGGAGTGCCAATTTTATTTGATCCTCCTTCAATGCCATTTGAAAGCACTTTAAAAAAAGCTGCTGCAAAAAAAATAAGTAAGTAGAAGATTCTCATTTTGAGGAACCTTGGTTACAAGTAGAAGAAAAAATTTGCTTTTAGGAGAATAGAAAGTTCTTTTATATTTGCAAAGTAACCCATGGAATGACAGCAAGCTATTACGGTTAACATTCTGTGAAGGAGTTTTTAACAGAAGTCAACTGCAGAATACATGCATAATTTGCATTTTATTTTAAATTTCTAACCCATAACACTATAATGTTGCATCTGAAATTATCTTATATGAGCATCATCAATTCTTGCGCATTTCCAAAAAATAATCGCAATGTGGTATGTCTCAAGCAGTATGAATTATTTCGGTTTGATTGTGCTTTAGTATCCATTAACAAGTTTAGAAAACTAACAATATTTTCAACTATTTGAAACTTTCAGTTGTGTTAATTATATTTGATATTCGTATTTGTAAGATGCACACATTTGACACTTTGACTTGAGTAAAGTGGCTCATATAGAGTAAGTATTGGAAATCTGAAAAAGAAATTAAGAATCGTCCGTTCAATAATTATCCAAATGCATAATAACTTGAAACTTTTTGGATTTGATCAGATGAACATGCAAATTACATGTCATTTTAGTCTGCAAAAGGAAATTAAATATCATATGTTCAATAATTATCCTATGGGTAATAACTTGGAACCTTTTTGCAGCCCATTTTAGTTTTTCAGTAGTAGAAAGGAAGTGTAATTCCTTTAAAAAATAAGTGAAGTTGTCACACTTGAAGCTACTATGCTTGGGAATTATTTCAAGGTCAATTTCATTTTCAGAAGCATAATATGCAATGTAATATTCTTCAATTATTTTCGTTATTCGATAATCTCTTATTAATTTGTTAAATTTGTAATCTCGAAAATTCTTATGTATATTGCTTGAGATTGGGAATTAATTATATTTTTACATTTTGTTGCTCCTTTAGTTTCAAATTGTCCAAATTAGGAAAATAAGCCAGCCCTCTGTTATTCATGCACATAAGCTTTAAATTATATGCACAACTTTATTACGTCAGCATTATGAAAAGTAATCTAAAAAACGGAAGAGGATATTATAAAATAAAATCTAAGGACATTGATCTGATTTCTTTCAAGCTATTTTTCAAATTCCAGATTCCTAATAACTTTCGGAAAGTTTCAAATGGTATCCATGTCTAAGATTATTATGTCACGAACTAAATTCAATTCCTATAACCCACACCACATAGAAATATGGCTCATGTGTAAATTCTGTTAAAGGGGGAAGGTGGGGTGTACTAAATGCATCTCAATCTCTGCGTGATTTATATTTTGTGTCTTTTTAAAGCTCTCCTTTTTTACCCCCTGTTGTGGCTTATCGAAATGTTCTTTGTGCTATTATTCTTCGAAATTCTTTAACAAACTTGAATTCGAATTAGGGAGCAAGACTTTCAAAGTCGTACAGTAGTTGCTGCACCTCATGTGTATCATAGTTTGTTTTGAGATTGGTATACCAAGTGATGAAACCAAGTTACTAGTTTAAACAATAATCAGAAATTGAAATGCTCCTCTTTCCAACAATAATACCACTTTTGAACGATTTCTATAAAATATTTCATTAAAAAATATTACCCCTTCATACTTTGTACTATCAAAAGCATATCCAAGGACCACCAAATCTTATTCAAAATTTTGGAAGACGAATATTTGCTCATATAATTAATCCTGTGTAATGTAAGGCCACAGAGTGCTTAAATTATTTGCCCCACTGGAATTAGAAACAAGGTCTAGAAGACTTAATTAAGAATCTTTCGATTGGTTAGAAAATATTTTAAAATGTAGTAGTTGGATGTTTTTGAACGTCATCTGGAGGTGAAAATTCTCAACCCCTTAAATTTTGAAGTTTAAAGGGAGAAAAAAAAGCACTTCAAATCACATTTCTTTATTGAAACTATTATTGAATATTTCCACTAATTGACAGAAACGAGATTAAGATTATTTAGCACATGAATTATATGATCAACTTTCAAGTTTTCGACTCCAGCATTGATGCCCGTAATCAATGTAAAGCAGCATGCAGCTTTTGCCGTTCAAAAATGCTACAGTGTTCAATTTTGTCAGATGATTATAATTCTACTGACAGTGATAACTGTCAAAGGACTAAATTGAGGTGTGACTTGAAAATGAATCAGGAAGATCAATTTAATAAAAGACAGAAAAATAGCAATAAAGTTATGAAGCAGAATTATCAAATAGGTATCATGGAAAATGGATTAATAAAATCTCTGTCGATGAAAAAAGAAAATAAAAACAGATTTGAAATAATAGACCAAACTCCAAAACTAATATCTTATGATTCTTCTCAAGTATTGCATAAAATAATTATGAAGAAGTCTAAGATTGAAACAAAGAAAATGATGCTTCCCAAAGTAAAAATCAGTAAACACTCAAGTGCAGTATTTGAAAAGACCTTAGGACAATATTTTCTCCAAATATCAGATCAAGAATCAGATCAAGGATATAATGAAGCTCAGCAGCAAACTTCACCAATCAATTCATCTCAAATCTCCTCAATATGCTCAGCCACGGGATCTAAAATCAAATCTCAATCATTAAAACTTCCCGCTTCAAGAAGCAATCTAGGGATATCGCTGCCAACTGAATGTAATTATCTATCCCAGAAATATGAACAATTAAAGCATAAAATAGTAATGCCTTTGCCAATAGAAGAAAATTTCAAAGAACAATCAAAGATAATCCTAATATCACCAGAACAAAAACCAAAAAAGATGTGGAAAATAACTAAGCCTATTACAGCAGTGGCTAAAGTGAAACCAACCATGAGATTGCTAAATGCAAATGTAAAAGGATCATCTCTGAAAGCGACATCAAATAAGCAAGTAATGTCACTAAATGAGCTACCCTCTATAATTCCTTCCATAATATCCTACGTTCCTTATTATCTCCAAGTTTCTGAAATCATTCCAATATACCTCAAATGGAGCTATGATTTCAATTTAAGTGAAGATCTATTTAGTGCCAATATAAAAAATTATCACTTTCACTCCAAAGATCAGTTTCATTTTTTAATTTCAATTGATGCATTTAAATTAGAATTAAATGAATACGTCACTAAAGAGTTAATCAAGATATATTTCTTCAAATTCAACAGCCTATTTCCAATTATCAATGAGGTCGAATTCTGGGAAAATTATAATTCTAAAATAGTACCAAATTTGATCACTTACAGTATAGTATTGTTATCCATAGGTGATAAACTATCTGAAAAATTATTGATTGAAAACAAGATCTTTAAATTATCAGACTATAGCAATGAGTTAAGGAACTTCTGTGATAGTTTAGCATTAAAAATAAAGCTGCTATTACTCGCAATGCCACAACTAGGAGATAATAATATCTTCACCAAGTTTATCTGCCGTTTATTATTGCTTCTAAATTCTTGCTTCGACAATTATAAGAAAGCTGCAAGCGATATATCAAAATGTATCCATTACGGAATTGAATTAGGATTGAATGTGGGTAAAATATACAGGCATAGTACTAACATAGCCCATGAAAATAACCTTAAACACAACCAAAATTGGAAAACGACATCCAGGCCATTATCAGCAAATGACAACAACTCTTAAGATTCCACTTTAACTTATTCAAAAGATCTATGGTGGATCTGTTACATATTTGATCGTTACATTTCCATAATTTATTCCAAACCCTTTCTCATTAAAAAAGAAGTTACAATAATAGAGCCACCAAATAATATGCAACTAAGATTAATACTTGAGCTGGTTAAAGAATATGAGAGAAGCTTTAGGTATGAACCAATCACATCAAAAACATTTAGCCATGACCACAAGCTCGATCTTTGTTGTGAAGATGGAAGATGTCCTGTTAATAATTGTATCTCCTTTTCAACTCCCACAGCAATAAACAAGAAGAATATCACTAAAAGTAATATTAATCATGAAAACAAAACAGAAAATTTGGTTAATGTTACTGGTGATGAAATTCTTCGTGAAAAAATCCAAGTGAAATGATATTTTTCCAATTTATAGTCAACGAGCTCAATATAAACGAAAAAGATTTTATTGATTTCATGGATTTTAAGTGCTTACTGCAAATATCATTATTCTCGTACCCCAAAAAAATGACGTATTTAATACAACGAATTGATAATCTCCTGAAAATAATGCTATTAAGCAAATACCAGAAATTTAACAGTTGGATCACCTTAATTATAAAAGGTAGCTCGAATCTTATTATGTATATTGAATATTTCATGAATTCTGATAAGAAACAATTTATCAATTTACCTTGGATTCCTAAGATTTTATTAGCAGTTTTGAATATTTTACTGGAAATTAAATCAAAGGAAGTTCCTCGATTTAAAGCAATAAATTGCTTAGAAGCTGAAATGAAGCGTTACATTGTTGTTATAGAAACATATTCCAAAAAATGGGGATCTATGAAAGAACAAATTGAGAAGTTGAAAAAATTAAGCGAACAATAAAAGGCAGATAAAAAACGACATTCCAAACCAAATAAAAAATCAAATATAATAAACAAATAAACAAATAATATTGTGTATAATGAAATGAATCTTTATTTAATTCTCTATGTTGTTTTAAAGTACAAGCATTACTTCTGCAGATTAAAGATTGCTAGAATCTACGAGGGTTACAAATAGTCTACTTGTAAGACAGATTTTGTATTCAATTGCAAGAGCTTTTTCTGTATATTTACTATTTTGAAACTGTCTTATCATTCAATTAAAAACTTGAAATTCAGCTGGCTTATAGAGCAATACATATTCTAGACTGAACAGATAACCTTAAATGTGCTATAATTATATTAAGTGATTGACTCATGCAGTAAAACAGTTTGAGATACTTTAATTTGTAACAAAAGCAAAATAAATATGACCTCCTTATAGACAGACGAAAAACATGATTTGATTTGAGCTCAATTTAATATATAAATTGAGATATTTAGCATATTTAATTCCTGACATCTAGCATATTAATATGACTCTCCATGTGCTGTATGTCAGATTTTAAGCACAACTTAAAAAAATTGAGATCTAAGCAAGAGTCATAGATTTTGAACACCCTTCTAGTACTAAAGTTCACAGTATTAGACAAAAATAAAAATTCTCTTAAGTACTAAGCTCTAATTACCTGAAGGCCACATTTCTTACAGTATGAAAACTTTTTAATTTTCATGGTACAAAAAATCACACATTTCTTTCTACCTATTGAAAAATAAAGTGAGCTGTTAAAGGTTCCAAGTTATTATGCATTAGGATAATTATTGAAGGTATGATTTTTAATTTCTTGCAGATTTCCAAAGATTACTTTAGCTAAGCCACTTCACTTAAGTCAGAGTGTCAAATATGTACATCTCACATATACGAGTATCAAATATAATTAACACAACTGAAAGTTTCAAATATTTGAAAATATCGTTACTTCTCTCAGCTTTTTTAGTGGATAGTAAAGTCCACAATCAAACCGAAATATTACGGAACAATTATTGAATAACAATAATTAAAGAATATTGCAATACATATGATAGTTCTGAAAATGAAATATACCTTAGAATAATCCCCAAGCATAGTAGCTTCAAGCCTGACAACTTCACTTATCTTTTAAAGGAATTACACATCCTTTCTACTACTGTAAAACTAAGGCGGGCAGTAATATGCATGTTCCTCTGATCAAATCCAAAATGGTTACAAGTTATTAAGCATTAGGATAATTATTGAACATTTGATTTTTATTTTCTTGCATATTTCCAGCAATTACTCTAGATAAGCCACTTTACATATAAAATAAATAAATGACTTGAATATCCCCGCACCTATGGTGAGGGGCAATATTTGGAAAGATTTAATTCATTATTTATTATGATTATGAATACTATACAATATAAATTACGATTTTAAGATAAAATTATATAATACAATTTTATTGTTAATAATTAAAATGTATGCAAGTAATCAAATATAATTAACACAACTGAGAGTTTCAAATATTTGAAGATTTCGCTACTTCTCTCAACTTTTTAATGGATGATAAAGTGCATGATCAAACCAAAATATTACGCAACAAATTGTTGAATAACAAAAACAATTGAAGAATATCACAATGTATATGTTTTTCTGAAAATGAAATAGACCTTGGAGCAATTCCCAAGAATAGTAACTTCAAGGCTGACAACTTCATTTATTGTTTGAAAAACCCACGCAATCCTTTCAACTATTGAAAGACTAAAGTGGGCGGTAAGGCAGTAATATGCATGTTCCTCTGATCAAATTCAAAAAGATTACAAGTTATTACGCATTAGGATAATTATTAAACGTATGATTTTTAATTTCTTTTCGCTGACTGTTAACCAAAATAAAATTTCTCTTAAGCACTTACCTACAGGCCAGATTTCTGAAAACTTTTTAATTTTTTATGACGAAGTGCACATAAAGTCCTATGAAGCCAAGTCGTGCTTCAACCAACTTTGGCTAATGCATCACATTGCCCCCCACAAATTTCAATAAGTTCTCAGATAAGACGAACTGAAATTGCTTCTTATAAATTTTCTTTTTAACTTTTATATTGTTGAACTCTGTAAACATTCATTACAAGCAGGAACATACTTATTTAGTATTTCGATATCATTTCTACGTTTGAAAATTTCCCTATACTTATCTAAATGTTGTTCTATAGATTGTACAAGAAGAGAACATGTAACTTACAGAAAAATTAAATTTCATTCTTAGTAAGCTTGTCAGCTAATTTAGGCAATAAAAATTACTTTGGTAAACAAAATCTGGGTCTTTATTTCTTTTATTTCAAATCAGCTTGCCAAGAAATTTTGTTTGTTAAAATATGTTTACCACTTCTATACCTTCAGCATTAAATATATTAAGATGATCAATAATGCAAGAAGGATTGAGAAAAGATAAATAAAGAATGAATAAATTACAAAAATGTAAATATTTATATTGCCCGACTTGCATTGCGAAGTCACTAAGAGAGATGGTTGGACACAGAATAGTTGTAAGTATTTTCTCTCACACTACAAGCAAATTGATTACAATTTGCTGGCTATGCACTCTTGGTACCGAATATAAATAATAAATAGACTTTATACTAAAGAGGATTTTAGAAAAAATTAACTAGTATATTAAGTTTATGGAATTATGACAAAGAATTGACAAACTTGAATTCTTGGAAGAATACGCGGTCAGGGGCTTAAACGAATTAGAGCAGTAATTGATTACAACTTGAACATCTACACCTGAATATATGCAAGATGCAACCACGAATGATACATACATAGATCCCTATTGAAGAAACCCAGCCTTTTAAGATGCGACTAATGTCTATTCAGCCTTTCTGGTTAATAAATTTATTGACTACGTTTGAGAAATTTTCTCTACTTTGTCAGAGCATACAATTCGTATCAAAGATGGTTAGTGAGTATCCATCTGAATTACGAGCTGAAAATCTCACTATGCTAAATATGTACCTTAATTTCGAGATCGTTCAAAATTTAATCTCATGATATCAAACTAATCAGTGAACGTATCACAAATGGCTGAACCGAAAAAACTAGCATACCCTGATTTGTATATCAAAACACTCTTACTTAGTATATGTCTCCAACATAAGCCTATGCATCAAACGTAGCTGCAATGAGAGCTTCACTGCAAAGGCCAATTTGAAGAAAAAATTCAATCCTCAAATCAAAACTTTTACAGCTAAATTGATTTGAAACTCAGTAATTGGGGAATTCGGTATAACTGTGCCACTTTGAGCAAGAAATCCAACTCTATTGAACTACCTAATGCAAATAAACAAAAAAAAGACTATACTAAGAAATTCACCATATATTATTACAAGAAATATAGGACTCATTAAAGATATGTTATGAATTCAATCTTCAATAACGGGTGGTTTCATCTCTGAAATATGATTCCATTATTGGCTCGTTCATCGACTCTTAATTCAAAAACATCCCTCTAGAGTAGTGCTCATTCACATCAATATAATATGTGGCTTTGAGAATCGTCTCCAAATCAATTTCAGCCAACAATGAGCTTTTCTTACCTCGTAACAGACCTGCAATAACATCCTCATATGAGCAGACAATTACTGATCCACAATTAATACGATTTTTCTTCTCATCCCTCCAGGTAACTCCCAACCAGTTTCTTTAGCAGTAGGTAGTGAAGAAACAGCAGAAATGGCAAATAGATGTCCTTCGGTTCCATTGATTCTAATAAATTACTGTGACCCATCTCTGTCATCAACAGTTGGTGCTACATAGATGTTCAAAATTATAGCATAGAATGAAGCTCTTAAGTAAAGGCATGTAGTTCTCCCAACAAATAGCACCTCCAATTGTTCCCAAATTTCCTAACTTAGTTATAAATAAAGTTGACACATCACCTTAGCCCTAAATCAACCTTTCACTTGCAGTGAGAAGCAATTTTCTATGCTTTCCAATGAAGGCTAATTTTGGATCAATATAAACCAACGTGCAGAACAATGTAGAACCATCCTTTTCAATTACTCCAACAGCTATCACTGTATTTGTTCTCCTACTAAACACTTCAAGAGTAGTGATTTCTGGACCAGACAATGCGATTGCTTGTTTGAAATATCTTGAATATTCTTCACGTCCAGATTTCAATCTATATCCCATGTAATTACCAAAGTTAGCTCCTTTTGTATCCTCCAAGTGTTGCTTCAGATAAAACTAACAACTTAACTTTCTTCTCTGTAAGTTCTTACTCATAACTTAAAATTTTCTGGATAATAACAGCTGTACCTTCTAAAGAAGCACCAATCCAAAGAACTGCAACGATATCTTGACATTGCTGTCGATTCTTCCAAAATGCAATGACTAATATACGTCTGGCCAGTAGAGGTTTTAAGAGTCACTTGTTGGTTGCTGCACGACGTATCAGCATAGATTTGGAATCATAAGCCACTTTTCAGTATGAACACACTCAATTCTAGTAATAGAAATTATAGAACTTCAATTTAAATTGTAAGAAAAAATTTGCAATTACTCCCATATGTGACCTTACAACTTAAAAAATATGTTGCTTCAATTTGGGCTCTAA
Organism: Chernovozyma aurita; assembly: GCA_030566905.1. Taxonomy (NCBI): domain Eukaryota; kingdom Fungi; phylum Ascomycota; class Pichiomycetes; order Serinales; family Debaryomycetaceae; genus Chernovozyma; species Chernovozyma aurita. The sequence goes on from JAKUBO010000097.1 coordinate 12,906, forward strand.
AACTCTAAACTATTCACTTCCATAAATTTTGACCGTATCTTTACTCTGCATACAAGCATTCCTCTATTTACAGATTATGAGCCCCTAAAGTTGCTATCGAATTTTGTGCGATCTGTAGTCCACCAAATCTGCGAAACTTAAGATCATAACTTCAATTCAAAGGGATTCATACTTCTCAAAATTTACTGATTGTAATATACTGCATATAAAGCATTAGATTTAGCCAAAATCATTTCGTATTAGGTCTTATCAATTAATCCAGTCGTTATTTCTCAAGTGGTGAGCTGAAAATCAAACGGAAAGGATCATTTTGCAGCAGAACTTGGAATAATTGTTATTTTATAATTTCTCATATATTTTTGGAGGAAAATCACTGAAGCATGAGATAAAGTTGATAAAATAGAGATCTCTTGGTTTCAAAGTTCATCTTAATTCGAGACTACAATTAGATTTTTCTGACTGTGGAATTCTTGGATTTAATAATATATTGAAGAAGCCGAGTAGTCGAATGATGAAATATGAAGCAATCCATGCAAAATAAAAATACGAAAAGGAGATTAAAAATGAAAAACTAAGGGGAGAAGTATAACATTCAAAAAATGATTTAGTATATCATTCATGTCAAATAGACTTTAAGAAACTATTCCAATAAGAAAATTGCAATCAACACGAATGGAGTCCGATAAGTTTTCTCTGCATTCCGCTATACCCTGAGAAAGCATTGGTTGCAGCCGGTAAACTCTATATTGATAGGTATGATCAGAATGGGGCAATTGAGGTTGAGACATTATAGACTCCTGAAATGACAGCTTGGAAATGTTTTTTGGAATATCAAAAAAAAGTTTTGGACAATTCTTGAATTGCAAATTTCTTTGCTGAATTGATTTGGGATGGAATTTGTGCTTTGCTTGTTGGTGAGTTTATCAGTGCGAAAGGAAGCTGAGGAACCCGTGATGTATTATTACTCTGGTACAGATCCAAGGAGATACTCTCTTGAGGAAGGGTTTGTTGCATTTTTGGGGTTTTATATCACATTTATTTCTTCTTCGCTAGGCTCTATTAAAATACTGGACCAGTTGCGGCTGCTTTGCTTTTGTTTGTTGTTTTACATTTACTGGCTGTCCTAATTGCATTTGTCGCATTGGATGGCCCATCAGGAACGGCTCAGATTCTCTTGTAGGCACCGGTGCAGATATTTGAGAAAAGTGGCATTCCAGATCTAGGTCTAGTCCTTGACATCCACTTCGAAGTTCCTCATTCTGCAGGATCTTGTGATATTCATTTCAAAATTATTCGCATCATTTTTGACTAAGTCTTGGAAAAAACTAGTTGATTTTATAATTGAGGATACTTTAGTCACTTTAAAATTATCACTCTTACTTTTTTCCATAGTTTGCAGCCTTTGCAACCCACTGCCAGAATTTTTATTAGGGTCATTTTGCTTGCAAAACTGTCTTTGTGAAGATCGAGAGGAATTTTCTTGAAGCCACAAATCAAATTTGCCTTCTTACAATTATCGCAGCCCATATTGGCGTAGTCAATTGACAGAATTTTGCATCGTATCCGCTTTGAGCGACATAACTCACAGTACTTAAGATTTCGCTTACGAATTCTATAATTATAATCGTAGGCTGGAAAGACTTGCATTCTACCTTACGCACTATAAAGAAAACTCCTCAATAACACGGAAGCTTCCTATGAAACAATTGAAAAAGAAATAGAAAAAGATCAAAAGAAATCTGCTGATATATTAACATCCTTTGAATTTGCGTAATCATTTCCCCCTTTAATTTACAGTAATTGAATTCTTGTATATGCACTCCGTTAATTCCCTCAATAATTTTTCAAACCAATTTGACTGATAGTCAGAAAAAAAATATTAGAGTAATCAAACTTACGAAAAAGTATTCTCAGTTTCTTTGCATATTTATTTAGGACAGGATAAAATTGATTCTACTGCGGAAATGTGTTATCTTAATATCAATTAAGACTTCAAAAAACCAATCATATGAGGTGGAGTTACGCATCTACAGTTCAGAAAAGGTAGTGTACTGCTCATATTCTGATCGGTAACGACGTGATAAGTTTTCAATTGAAATCTTTTCCATAGGTTAATACATGTTAAAACCACCAACGAAGCAATAACACTGACGAGTAAACCGCGAAAGAACAATAACGTTCTCAGTTATTGTGTCGACGGCACCATCTCCATTTCCATCAGTATATCTAAATAGGTTACAATATAATATTTTTGTTTGTATATTCCTTTTAACAGTGGTTAGGGGAAATAGTCTATGAAAGGATTAGTCTATTAAACCCAAAATAAAGGCCCTGCACTATCAACATAAATATAGTAATCCATACACCAGTACACGGGGTATTAATTGTTTTGAGAAAATAGAAC
>JAKUBO010000098.1:0-15084 GCA_030566905.1 Chernovozyma aurita
GTTATGAAATTCTGTTATGATATCTTTTTAGATCTCTCTTTCATGAATGGCTCTGTTTCCACTTCAATCTTTCTAGATATCTTCCCTTAGCATTTTGATAAGCAGCCATGCGAATTACTAATTTTAATGTGCAGTACGCTTGCATTTTCCATCAATTTCAATGTATGTGGGTGAGAATTATATACACTACTTCTATATCTCAGTACTTATTTTCCTTTCAGTTTGTATGGTTCCTAAACTTTCCACCAATCTAGGGACCTTTGAGAAGCCAGCACTTCTTCCATAAGTAAAATATTTATTGAATACTATATATATGTTTAACTATGTCAAAATTGTATGACTTTATTATTGTTATTTTTGATCAAAATCATATGACTGTATTATTGATACTCTTGATCAAAATGTTCTGGTTAACATATATATTTGCAGGTTTTTTGCAAAGTATGCCAAATTTTACTTTAAAAAAAAAAAGAATATTTATACGTACATATAAAATTTAGAATATCTTTGGCTAATACATTATTATAAAATAAAATAATTTACCGAAATCTATTTAGGAAGCAGTAATGTCATCATAGGCAACCAAACTATTATGTTTCATCTCATATTAAGTGTCTGGATTTTAAATACAAGAAAAAGTCACGTGATACAATTTAGAACAGAGAGATATTGCAATATTTAGCGAACATAGAAGAGCTATATCTGAATCCTTCTAATGGAGATTTTTCAAAATAGTTATTAGATATATTAGAAATTTTAAGGTGATATTTAATTAAAGGTATTTGAAAACAAACACAATAAACTCAATTTTCGATAAGTTAGAAAAATATAGATCGTGTAATCAAGGATTAAACAGACATGCATGGGTTTAAGCTTGTTTGCGGTGGAAGGTTGCCTTCCCCTGGAATGCCCTAAGTTGAGTTAGATTTTGTAGGAAATTATGATATTTTGCTTATAGTACAGAGCCTCTAATTTGGTTTAATAGACTAATCCTTTCGTAGACTATTTTCTTTTAAAAGGAATATAGAATACAAAAATATTATTTTGTAACCTATTTAGATATACTGTTGGAGATAGAGATGGAGATGTTACCGTTAAAACAATAACAGAGAAAATTATTGTTCTTTCGCGGTTTACTCATCAGTGTTACTGCTTTGTTGGTGATTTTAACATGTATTTAACAATGGAAAAGATTTCAATTGAAAACTTATCACGTGGTCACGGTTCATAGTATGAACAGTACACTACCTTTTCTGAATAATTTTCAGCATTATTCAGAATGATTATTCTCTCAAAACAAGTGCCCGCCATTAGGTGCCCCGGAGTTTGTAGGTACTGGTGCACTGGTGGCTTCAGTACGAATACTGAGCCAGTGGGAAATATAATGGGTAAAGTAGTGTCAGACTATCTTTATTTTGCGTTTATCTCGTATGACTAGAAAGTTAACGATTACTTAAAGTGGTTCTTGTGGTTAATGGTTGTCGATATCTCCGTGGACGCTTCCTTCGTTTAAAGAATTAATCGATGGTAGACTGTTGCTGATGTCTTTTTCTAGGTCTGATCGATTGTTGAGTGCATCTAGTATGGAGATTAGTGCTGATAATCATCTTGTTATATTTGTTGTAAATATCTAAGAGATTGCGCTGACGTTTCTTACTGTATTGAACTCTGGTAAAGATTTTCTCGGCATGCCGAATTCTGCGGTTAACGAAATCATTTCGTTCAAAATGCAGGAGAATAGACCGCCGTAATTGATGAGAAGTAAATTTAAATTGGGAACACCCCTAACTGCCTAGAATTAGTTTTGCAGTGCGCAAATCATTACTTCCTAGTTGCCATGCATTGCATTGATTTTTGTTGAAAGTTCTAACACCTAATACTTGAAGTGCCTATCTAGAAACACTTATGAATCTCTCATATTAAGTCTATAATTCAAGTACTGCTACAGCTACAATTTAGTAAGCCTCTTTTTCAGCTTTGTCATAGATTCAAAGGTTTTTAGTTGGCGATATGTAAGGACGTGCATATTGTGTATATTAGAATTTGGATTGTCTATGATTTGGGTGGCTCATATAATTGTCTTGAGTTTGGAATTTAAAATCCTTGCCTACAGTCAAATGAGATTTACATCTTCTAAATTTAGTTATTTTTTCTACATTTGGATATCAATGCATACTACTTTGTATAGTAACGATGTAGCATGTCTCTGAAATCAAACCTTGATATATAAAATGTTTTCCATTATGCACAGGTTTCCAATTATTATTTACATTACATAGCCTTAATAGAGCTTAGCGGCCAATTTTGTTAAATCTCTGATTGCTTATAATCAAAGCCCCAAGCAAATCTCTCCCCTGTAACATTATTTTTGCATAAAGAGCTTGTCTATAGAACATCCTTGTTAATATTCTTTAATGTGGGGGAAGACAGAATAGAAATTAGCCGCATCTTAAAGTGTTGGGTTTCTTCAATAGGGTCCTGTGAATGTATCATTCGTGGACAGCATATTGCATATATTCTGTAGATGTTCAAGTAGTAATCAATTACTGTTATGATTCGTATAAGCCCATGATCGCGTATTCTTCCAAAAATTCAAGTTTGTCAATTCTTTGTCATAATTCCATAAACTTAATACTGTAGTTAGTTTTTTCTAGAATCCTCTTTAGTATAAAGTCTGTCTCTTATTTATATTTGGTACCAAGAGTGCATAGTCTGCAAATTCTAATCAATTTGGCTTATGATGCGAGAGAGAATACTTAAAACTATTCTGTGTCTAACTATCTCTCTTAGTAACCTCGTAATGCAAGTTAGGCGATATAAATATTTACATTTTTGTAATTTATTAATATTTTATTCATCTTTTCTGAATCTTTCTGGAATTATTGATCATCTTAATATACTTGATGCTGCAGGTATAGGAGTGGAAAAGATACTTTAACAAACAAAATTTTTTGGCAAGCTGATTAGCTGAAAAAGCTTGCTAAGGATAAAATTTAATTTTTTCTGTAAGTTGTTCTCTTCTTGTACAATCTATAGAACAACATTTAGATAAGTATAGGGAAATGTGCAAACGTAGAAATGATATCAAATTACTAAATAAGTCTGTTCCTGCCTGCAATGAATGTCTACAGACTCTCAACAATATAGAAGTTACAAAGTAAATTTGTAACTAGCGATTTCAGTTCGTCTTGTCTGAGAACTTATTGAAATTCGTGCGGGCAATGTGATGCATTAGCCAAAGTTGGTTTAAGCACGACATGGCTTCATAGGACTTTATGTTCACTTCGTCATAAAAAATTATAAAGTTTTCAGATATCTGGCCTGTAGGTAAGTGCTTGAGAGAAATTTTATTTTGGTTAACAGTCTGCGAAAACAAATTAAAAATCATACGCTCAATAATTATCCTAATGCGTAATAACTAGTAATCTTTTTGAATTTGCTCAGAGGAACATGCAAATTACTGCCCACTTTAGTCTTTCAATAGTAGAAAGGATTGTGTGGGTTTCTCAAACAATAAATGAAGTTGTCAGGCTTGAAGTTACTATTATTGGGAAATGCTCCAAAGTCTATTTCATTTTCAGAAACATCATATACATTGTGATATTCTTCAATTGTTTTTGTTATTCAATAATTGTTGTGTAATATTTCGGTTCGATTGTGCTCTTTATTATCCATTAAGAAGTTTAGATAACTAGCAATATTTTCAAATATTTGAAACTCTCAGTTGTGTTAATTATATTTGATTACTCGCATACATTCTAATCATTAACAATAGAATTGTATTATATAATTTTATCTTAAAATCATAATTTATATTGTATAGTATTCATAATCATAATAAATAATGAATTAAATCTTTATAAATATTGCCCATCACCATAGGTGCGGGGATACTCAGGTCATTTATTTATTTTATATGCAAAGTGGCTTATCTAGAGTAATTCCTGGAAATATGCAAGAAAATAAAAATCAAATGTTCAATAATTATCCTGATGCGTAATAACTTGTAACCATTTTGGATTTGATCAGAGGAACATGCATATTACTGCCCGCCTTAGTTTTCCAGTAGTAGAAAGGATGTGTAATTCCTTTAAAAGATAAGTGAAGTTGTCAGGCTTGAAGCTACTATGCTTGGGGATTATTCTAAGGTATATTTCATTGTCAGAACCATCATATGTATTGCAATATTCTTTAATTATTGTTATTCAATAATTGTTCCGTAATATTTCGGTTTGATTGTGGACTTTACTATCCATTAAAAAAGCTGAGAGAAGTAACGAAATTTTCAAATATTTGAAACTTTCAGTTGTGTTAATTATATTTGATACTCGTATATGTGAGATGTACATATTTGACACTCTGACTTAAGTGAAGTGGCTTATCTAAAGTAATCCCTGGAAATCTGCAAGAAATTAAGAATCATACGTTCAATAATTATCCTAATGCATAATAACTTGGAACCTTTAACAGCCCACTTTATTTTTTCAATAGGTAGAAAGAAATGTGTGATTTTTTGTACCATGAAAACTAAAAAGTTTTCATTCTGTAAGAAATGTGGCCTTCAGATAATTAGTACTTAGTACTAAAGAGAAATTTTATTTTTGGCTAATATCGTAAACTTTAGTGTTAGAAGGGTGTCAAAAATCTGTGACTCTTGCTTAAATCTCAATTTTTTTGAGTTGTGCTTAAAATCTGACATATAGCACATGGAGAATCATATTAAATATGCTAGATGTCTGGATTAAATAAGATAAATATCTTAATTTATATATTAAATTGAGCTCAAATCAAATCATTTTTTTCGTCTGTGTATAAGGAAGTCATATTTATTTTGCTTTTACTACTAATTAAAGTATATAAAACTATTTTACTGCATGAGTCAATCATTTTATATAATTATAGTACATTTAAGGTTACCTTTTTCGTCTAGAATATGTATTGCTCTATATGCCAACTGAATTTCTATTTTTTAATTAAATTATAAGACAGTTTCATAATAGTAAATATACAGAATGCTCTTGCAATTGAATACAAAATGTATCTTACAAGTAGACTATTTGTAACCCTGGTAGATACTAGCAATCTTTATTCTGCATTTGTACTTTGAAACAAAATAGAGAATTAAATGAAGATTCATTTCATTATACACAATATTATTTGTTTATTTGCTTATTATATTTGATTTTTTATTTGGTTTGGAATGTCGTTTTTTAATAGCTTTTCATTGCTTGCTTAATTCTTTCAACTTTTCAATTTGTTCTTTCATAGATCCCCATTTTTTGGAATATGTTTCCATAACAACAATGTAACGCTTCATTTCAGCTTCTAAGCAATTCATTGCTTTAAATCGAGGAACTTCCTTTGATTTAATGTCCACCAAAATATCCAAAACCATTAATAAATCTTAGGAATCCAAGGTAAATTGATGAAGTGCTTCTTATCAGAATTCATGAAATATTCAATATACATAATAAGATTCGAGCTACCTTTTATTATTAAGGTGATCCAATTGTTGGATTTCTGGTATTTGGTTAATAGTATTATTTTTAGTAGATTATCAATTCGTTGTATTAAATATGTCTTTTTTTTGGGTACGAGAATAATGATATTTGCAGCAAGCACTTAAAATTCTTAAAGTCAATAAAATCTTTTTCGTTTATATTAAGATCGTTGATTATAAATTGGGAAAATATCATTTCACTTTGATTTTTTTCACGAAGAATTTTATCACCAGTAACATTAACCGAATTTTCTGTTTTGTTTTCATGTTTAACATTTCTTTTAGTGATATTCTTCTCGTTTATTGCTGTGGATGCTGTGGTAGTAAATGACCTATTATTATTACCATTTGAACCTCTTGGAATTCCATTCTGAGATAAGCTCCTCCCAAAGGAGATACAATTATTAACAGGACATCTTCCACCTTCGCAATAAAGATCAAGCGTGTGATAATGGCTAAATGTTTTTGATGTGATTGGTTCATACCTAAACCTTCTCTAATATATTTTGACCAGCTCAAGTATTAATCTTAGTTGCATATTACTAGGTGACTCTTTTATTGTGTCTTCTTTTCTAATGAGAAAGGGTTTGGAATGAATTATAGAAATGTAACGATCAAAGAAGTATCAGATCCACCATAAATCTTTTGAATAAGTTAAAGTGGAATCATAAGAGTTAAAATTATGACCATTATTGTCATTTGCTGATATTGTCCTGCATGTCGTTTCCTAATTTTGGTTGTATTGAAGGTTATTTTCAAAGACTATGTTAGTACTATGCCTGTATGTTTTTCCCACATTCAATCCTAATTCTATTCCGTAATGGATACATTTTGATATATCGTTTGCAGCTTTCTTATAATTATCGAAGCAAGAATTTAGAAGCAATAACAAACGGCAGATAAACTTGGTGAAGATATGATTATCTCCTAGTTGTGGCATTGCTAGTAATAGCAGATTTATTTTTAATGATAACCTATCACAGATGTTCCTTAACTCATTGCTATAGTCAGATAATTTAAAGATCTGGTTTTCAATCAATAATTTTTCAGATAGTTTATCACATATGGATAACAATATTATACTGTAAGTGATCAAATTTGGTACTATTTCAGCATTGTAATTTCCCCAGAATTCGACTTCATTGATAATTGGAAATAGGCTGTTGAATTTGAAGAAATATATTTTGATTAACTCTTTAATGATGTATTCATTTAATTCTAATTTAAATGCATCAATAGAAATTAAAAAATGAAACTGATCTTTGGAGTGGATGTGATAATTTTTTATATTGGCACTAAATAGATTTTCACTTAAGTTGAAATCATAGCTCCATTTGAGGTAAATTGGAATGATTTCAGAAACTTGAAGATGATAAGGAACGTAGGATATTATGGAAGGAATTATAGATGGTATCTCATTTAGTGACATTACTTGCTTATTTGATATGGCTTTCAGTGATGATCCTGTTACACTTGTATTTTGCAATCTCATAGTTGGTTTTGCTTTAGCCACTGCCATAATAGGCTTAGTTATCTTCCACATCTTTTTTGGTTTTTGTTCTGGCGATATTAGTATTGTCTTTGATTGTTCATTGAAAATCTCTTCTATTGGAAAAGGCATTACTATTTTTTGCTTTAATTGTTCATATGTCTGGGATATATTGTTATATTCAGCTGGCAGCAATATCCCTAGATTGCTTCTAGAGGCGACAAGTTTTGATGATTGAGATTTGATTTTAGATCCTGTGGCTGTGTATAATGAGGAGATTTGAGATGAATTGACTGGTGAAGTTGTCATGATTGGGGAAATTTGAAAGGTATTTGTTTGAATATAATTCTTGCCCTCGCAAGTTAGAAGTTCTACAGAGGTGTGAGATGTGTTGAAAGAAGAAAGTTGCTGCTCAGCTTCATTGTGTCCTCGATCTGATTCTTGATCTGATATTTGGAGAGAATATTGTTCTATGGTCTCTCCAGATACTCCACTTGAATGTTTACTGATTCTCACTTTGGGAAGCATCATTTTCTTTACTCCAATCTTAGATTTCTTTATAATTCTTTTATGCAATGCTTGAGAAGAATTGTAAGATATTAGTTTTGGGGTTTCGTCTATTATTTCATACCTGTTTTTATTATTTTCTTTCATCGACAGAGATTTTGTTAATCCATTTTCCATGATACCTATTTGATAATTCTGCTTCATAACTTTATTGCTATTTTTCTGTGTTTTATTAAATTGATCTTCCTGATTCATTTTCAAGTCACACCTCAATTTAGTCTTCTGACAGTTATCACAGTCAGCAGAATTATAATTATCTGACGATAGTGAAAATTGTAGCCTTTCTGAACGGCAAACACTGCATGATTTACATTGCTTAAGGGCATTAATGGTGGAGCCAAAAACTAGAAAGCTGAACATATAATGCAAGAGCTAAATAATCTTAATCTCGTTTCTGTCAATTAGTGGAAATATTCAATAATGATTTCAATAAAGAAATGTGATTTGAAGTACTTTCTTTTTTCCCTTTAAACTACAAAATTCAAGGGGTTGAGAGCTTTCACCTCTAGATGACGTTCAAAAACATGCAACTACTACTCTTTTAAATATTTTCTAAACAATCGAAAGATTCTTAATTAAGTCTTCTAGACCTTGTTTCTAATTCCAATGAGGCAAATAATTTAAGCACTTTGTGGCCTCACATTACACTGGATTGATTACATGAGCAAGTATCCGTCTTCCAAAATTTTGAATAAGATTTGGTAGTAGTTGCATATGCTTTTGATACTACAAAGTATGAAGGGGTAATATTTTTTAATGAAATATTATATAGAAATTGTTCAAAAGTGGTACTATTCTTGAAAAGAGGAGAATTTCAATTTCTGATTATTGTTTAAGCTGGTATCTTGGTTTCATCACTTGGTATACCAATCTCAAAACAAACTATGATCTACATGAGGTGCAGCAACTACTGTACGACTTTGAAAATCACGCTCCCTAATTCGAATTCAAGTTTGCTAAAGAATTTCGAAGAATAATAGCACAAAAAACATTTTGATAAATTACAAGAGGGGGTGAAAAAGGAGAGCTTTGAAAATATACAGAAAATAAATTACGCATAGATTGAAATGCATTTAGTACACCCCACCTTCCCCCTTTAACAGAATTTACACATGAGCCATATTTCTATGTGGTGTGGGTTATAGGAATTGAATATAGTTAGGACATAATAATCTTAAACATGGATACCATTTGGAAGTTTTCGAAAATTATTAGGAATCTGGAATTTGAAAAGTAGTTTGAAGAAAATCAGATCAAAGTTCCTTGGATTTTATTTCATAAAGTCCTCTTCTATCTTCATGATTACTTTTTATGATGATTATGTAAGAAAGTTGTGCATATAATTTATAGCTTATGTGCATGAATAACAGAGAGCTGGCTCATTTTCCTAATTTGGACAATTTGAAACTAAAGGGGCAACAAAATACAAAAATACAATTAATTCCCAATCTCAAGCTATACCGCACAGTGATTTTCTATCGGGTACAGGCGATACGTACATGAATAACAATAGATTCACCACTTTCAAACCATTTAATACTTCGAATAAGCTTGTTGTCATACCAAAGACATTAAGACAATTGTATTCAAATCTCAAAAATATACACAAGAATTTTCGAGATTACAAATTTAACAAATTAACAAAAGCAAATTATTAAAAGATTATTGAATAACAAAACCAATTGAAGAATATTACAATCCATAATACGTTTTCGAAAATCCAATAGACCTTGAAAAAATTCCCAAGCATTGTAGCTTCAAGTGTGACAACTTCATTTATTTTTTAAAGAAATTACTCTTCCTTTCTACCACTGAAAAACTAATGTGGGCAGTAAAAAGGTATCAAGTTATTATGCATTAGGATAATTATTGAACATATGATTTTCAATTTCTTTTTGCAGACTGAAATGGGCAGTATTTTGCATGCTCTTCTAATCAAATCCAAAAAGGTTTCAAGTTATTACGCATTTGGATAATTATTGAACGTATGATTTTCAATTTCTTGCAGATTTACAACAATCAATCACTTTTTGTAAACCACTTTACTCAAGCCAGAGTGTCAAATATGTGCATGTTACATATACGAGTAATAAATATAATTAACACAACTGAAAGTTTCTAATGTTTGAAAATATCGCTACTTCTCTCAACTTTTTAATGGATAATAAAGTGCACGATCAAATCGAAATATTACGCAACAATTATTGGATAACAAAAACAATTTAAGAATATTGCAATGTATAAGATGTTTCTGAAAATTAAATAGAACTTGAAAAAAATCCCAAACATTTTAGCTTCAAGTTTGACAAATTCATTTCTGTTTAACTGAATCACTCATCCTATCTCCCTATTGAAAAAACTAAGTGGGCTGTAAATAGGTTCCAAGTTGTTACACATTTGGATAACTATTGAACGTATGATTTTCAATTTCTTGTTGCAGATTTCCAATACTTACTCTATATGAGCCACTTTACTATCAAAGTCTCAAATATGTACATCTTACATATACGAGTATCAAATATAATTAACACAACTGAAAGTGTCAAATATTTGAAAATACACTCAAGAATTTTCGAGATTACAAATTTAACAAATTAATAAAAGATTATTGAATAACAAAAACAATTGAAGAACATTACAATATATACGATGTTTCAGAAAATGAAATAGACCTTGAAAAAATTTCCAAACCTATTAGCTTCAAGCCTGACAACTTTATTTATTTTTTAAAGGATTTACACTTCTTTTCTTCCACTGAAAAACTTAAGTGGGCTGTAAAAAGGTTCCAAGTTATTATGCATTAGGATAATTATTGAACATATGATTTTTAATTTCTTTTAGTAGACTAAAGTGGTCACTAATTTGCATGTTCTTCTGATCAAATCCAAAAAGGTTACAAGTTATTAAGCATTAAGATAATTAATGAACGTATGATTCTCAATTTCTTCATCTAGATTTCCAATACTTTCTCTATATGAGCCACTTCATTCAAGTCAGAGTGTTAAATATGTACATATTACATATACGAGTATCGAATATAATTAACACAACTGAAAGTTTCAAATATTTGAAAATATTGTTACCTCTCCCAACCTTTTAATGGATGAATAAGTGCGCAATAAAATCGAAATAATTGACATTGCTTGAAACATACCACAATGCGATTATTTTTTGAATTGCGTAAGAATTGATGATGCTCATATAAAATAATTTGAAATGCAACATTATAGGGTTATAGGTTAGAAGTCTTAAATAAAATGCACATTATGCATGTATTCTACAGTTGACTTTTGTTATAAACTCCCTTACAGAAAGTTAACCATAATAGCTTGCTGTCATTCCATGGGTTCCTTTGCAAATATAAAAGAGCTATTTATTTTCCAAAAAGTGGATTATATCTTCTACTTGTAATCAATGTCACTCAAATGAGAATCTTCTACTTACTCATTTTCTTAGTAGCCGGTTCTTTAAATGTGATTGCAAATCATCAAGAAGTGAAATTAACTCAAACTAATGACACTGCAACTGAATTTGATGGAATTGGATTATATCGTAGAGATAATACACCTTCGGTACCAGGCGCTTGCTTACCTCAAAGTACGGGTTCTCCAGGATTTAATGTTGTCTTTTATAATTACAGATTTCAAGATTATGCAGACCTGTATGACTTGGAGTTTATGCAGTCTGGATACAAAAGTGGCACACCAATAGCTTATGCATATGTTATCACTAACATTAATTTTAATGTATTGCTTGACATATATAGCACCGAAACTACCATCCCGGGTACAGTATATGGGCAAACTATCAATGTTGTCCATTTCTTGTTAGAGCTCACAGGTTATTTTTATGGTAGTGAAACTGGTGATTACTTGGTCAACATAACAGTTGATGATGCTGCCCTTGTCCGCATAGGTTCGCCTGAAGCCTTTCAGTGTTGCAATACCAATTATTCTGCAAATGATGGAAACTATGCTTTATATAGTACCTTTGATCTTACGACGGGTACAGGTGTTAACATTGCTACAATGCATTTTAAGCAAGGATTTTACTACCCAATTCTGATTGTTTATGTACAACTAGCATATTGGAGCTACATTCTAGAGTTCACAATAACATCTCCAAGCGGAGAAGTCACTACCGATTTTACGAATACCTATTCTTTTAAGAATTCAAAGGAAGGCTGCCCTGCAATTACTACCATTACTACAGCATGGACCGGAACAGTTACTTCAACTACAACCATCACTCCAGCTAACTCTGTTGGAACTACCACTGTTGAAATATTGACTCCAAGTCATGTCACCACCGTGACTTATCCATGGACGGGATCTGAAACCTTAACAATCACTATTCCTCCTACTGATTCAACTGGAACTACTACTATTGAAATATTTACTCCAGGTATTACTACTATTACTACTCCATGGACTGGAACTGTTGCTTCAACCACTACTATTACTCCAACTAACTCTGATGGAACTACCACTGTTGAAATCTTGACTCCAATTCACATCACCACCGTTACTACTCCATGGACTGGAACTGATACTTCAACTATTACTATTACCCCAATTGATTCAACTGGAACTACTACTGTTGAAGTGTTAACTCCAACTGGCGGAATCACCACTATTTCTACTCCGTGGACTGGAACTGATACCTCAACTACTACTATCACCCCAACTGTATCAGGTGGCACGACTACTGTTGAGGTATTGACTCCAACTGGCGGAATCACTACTATTACTACTCCGTGGACTGAAACTGATACCTCAACTACTACTATCACCCCAGCTGAATCAGGTGGCATGACTACTGTTGAAATATTGACCCCAACTACTCCAGGTATTACTACTATCATTACCCCATGGACCGGAATTGTTACTTCAACCACCACCGTCACTCCAACTACCTCTGGTGGTACTACTACTGTTGAAGTATTGACTCCAACTGGTGGAATCACTACTATTACTACTCCGTGGACTGGAACTGATACCTCAACTACTACTATCACTCCAACTGAATCAGGTGGTACTACTACAGTTGAAGTATTAAGTCCAACTGGTGGAATCACTACTATTACTACTCCGTGGACCGGAACTGATACCTCAACTACTACTATCACTCCAACTGAATCAGGTGGCACGACTACTGTTGAAGTATTGACTCCAACTACTCCAGGTATCACTACTATTACTACCCCATGGACAGGAACTGTTACTTCAACTACTACTATTACTCCTACAACGTCAGGTGGAACTACTACTGTTGAAGTATTGACTCCAACTACTCCAGGTGTTACTACTATTACTACCCCATGGACTGGAACTGATACTTCAACCACTACCATTACTCCATCAACATCAGGTGGTACTACTACTGTTGAAGTGTTAACTCCAACCACTCCAGGTATTACCACTATTACTACTCCATGGACTGGAACTGTTACTTCAACTATTACTATTACTCCATCAACATCAGGTGGAATAACTACTGTTGAGGTGTTGACTCCAACTGGTGGAATCACTACTATTACTACTCCATGGACCGGAACTGTTACTTCAACTACCACCGTCACTCCAACTGTATCAGGTGGTACTACTACTGTTGAAATATTGACTCCAACTGGTGGAATCACTACTATTACTACTCCATGGACCGGAACTGTTACTTCAACTACCACCGTCACTCCAACTACCTCTGGTGGAACTACTACTGTTGAAGTATTAACGCCAACCACTCCAGGTATTACTACTATAACCACTCCATGGACTGGAACTGTTACTTCAACTACTACTATTACTCCATCAACATCAGGTGGTACTACTACTGTTGAAGTATTGACTCCAACTACTCCAGGTGTGACAACAATTACTACTCCATGGACTGGAACTGTTACTTCAACTACTACTATCACCCCTACTGAATCAGGTGGAACTACTACTGTTGAAGTGTTAACTCCAACCACTCCAGGTATTACCACTATTACTACTCCATGGACTGGAACTGTTACTTCAACTACTACTATTACTCCATCAACATCAGGTGGTACTACTACTGTTGAAGTATTGACTCCAACTACTCCAGGTATTACTACTATTACTACTCCATGGACTGGAACTGATACTTCAACTACTACTATTACTCCATCAACATCAGGTGGTATTACTACTATTGAAGTATTAACTCCAACTACTCCTGGTGTGACAACTGTCACTACTCCGTGGACCGGAACTGTTACTTCAACTATTACTATTACTCCATCAACATCAGATGAAATAACTACTGTTGAAGTATTGACTCCAACTACTCCAGGTGTAACAACTATCACTACTCCATGGACAGGAACTGATACTTCAACTACTACTATCACCCCAACTGAATCAGGTGGAACTACTACTGTTGAAGTGTTAACTCCAACTACTCCAGGTATTACCACTATTACTACTCCATGGACTGGAACTGTTACTTCAACTACTACTATTACTCCATCAACATCAGGTGGTACTACTACTGTTGAAGTATTGACTCCATCCACTCCTGGTATTACTACTATTACTACTCCATGGACTGGAACCGTCACTTCAACTACTACTATCACCCCAACTGTATCAGGTGGTAATACTACAGTTGAAGTGTTGACCCCAACCACTCCTGGTGTTACTACTATTACTACCCCATGGACTGGAACTGATACTTCAACCACTACCATTACTCCATCAACTTCAGGTGGTACTACTACTGTTGAAATATTAACTCCAACTGGTGGAATCACTACTATTACTACTCCATGGACCGGAACTGTTACTTCAACTACCACTATTGCTCCAACTAACTCTGGTGGTACTACTACTGTTGAAGTATTACCTCCAACTACTCCAGGTATCACTACTATTACTACTCCGTGGACCGGAACTGTTACTTCAACTACTACTATTACTCCATCAACATCAGGTGGTACTACTACTGTTGAAGTATTGACTCCAACCACTCCAGGTGTGACAACTATCACTACTCCATGGACTGGAACTGTTACTTCAATTACTACTATCACCCCAACTGTATCAGGTGGTACTACTACTGTTGAAGTGTTGACCCCAACCACCCCAGGTGTTACTACTATCACTACCCCATGGACCGGAACTGTTACTTCAACTACCACCGTCACTCCAACTGTATCAGGTGGTACTACTACTGTTGAAATATTGACTCCAACTGGTGGAATTACTACTATCACCACTCCATGGACTGGAACTGTTACTTCAACTACTACTATTAATCCATCAACATCAGATGAAATAACTACTGTTGAAGTATTGACTCCAACTACTCCTGTAATAAGAACAGATGTTCGTACAACTGTTTTGACGGTTACTTCGTGTTCCCATGGAATTTGTACAAATATACCAATTTCAACAGGTTACGTAGTAATTACTAGTGATTACACATCATACACTACATATTGCCCAATTCCAAGCGGTAATAAATCTGGTTCTTCCAGTAGTTCTGGTTCTTCAAGCGGTAA